>CANXYI010814584.1:0-17536 GCA_948208565.1 Hura crepitans | reverse complement strand
ACACCAAAAATTAAGGAATTTCATAATTAAGGGCCTCTTTGAAGCTCGTGCCAAAAAGAACAAGGAAATACACTTAATTTTTCAATCGCATAAATAAGAAATTCAGTAAAAATATCTATCAATGTCGAAAAATTAATATTCCTTCACATTGGACTTGTTAGAATTTTTGACCTTTAGGGTATAATATTTTTAAGTCAGTCCGGGCACATCCTGACCTTCTCATATCACAGCCCAAACTAAAACATCTTGACCTTCTCATATCACAGCCCAAACTAAAGCCATATTCCAGTAGATCTCAGCGTAAAATAATTTTTTAGTTCTGTCAAAATTTTTAATTCTTTTGTTTTAGGCTTGATTTTACCTTTTAAAATTTCATATCCAGTACACCCCTATCTAGATCAACTTAGTGGGGCCCGCTACTTAATATCCCATTACATAACCTAAGAAATATTATTTATAAGGCCAGGTTTATGGGTGTTACATTTTTTACATTATACTATATTAACAATTTATTTATCCTACACATATATTATTCTTTAGCTCAACTTTTAATTACGAAAAGGTATTTTATACTTATTCTTATGTTCATATTTTTATATAGTTGTATAAATGTTTTATTTTAAATTTAATGTAAAATTTAAATCGTTTATCTTGTTAAGTTATTTAACCTACTAAAGAATAAAATTTCATGTAATAAACCAAAATTTATGCTTAAATTCTTATTTAGGATCCTTGTCTTCTCATTTCATTTGCTTTAATCCTTTTACTCCAATCCACTCATAATTCTTCATCTTTATAACTTAAATTTCAAATTATTGCCTCATATTTTAATAATTCATATTTTCATCCCATAATAATTATTTACACTACATACATTTATCTTATAAACCTTTTAATGATATCAACCTTATATACTTCCAATTTCGTAATCTCATTTTCTTATTTATCATATTTATTTATTACATTTTACGCAATATTAGTACTAACTCTTTACTTATATTTTTTAAATTATTATGTACAAATATCACTACTAAAATGAAACAATTTAGTGACAGAAAGTGCAAAATTGATCACTAATACATTTTAGTGACTAATTTTGACACCTTAATTACTAATTTGAGTTAGTTGCTAAAAGCCCAATCGCTACGATGTTAGCGATTGAATTATGTCAGTCACTATAATATAGCAATCGATATCATCAGTCACTAAAAAGTGTCATTTTTTGTCATCTTTGTCGATTAGTGACTGAATATTTAGTCGCTAATTAGTTGGTGTTTTTAGTATTATAAAATATTAAAAAAAAGTTAGCGATTGATTTTCTACTCCCTATTTTTTTTCATACAATAAATTAAATTTTATTATTTAAAAAGTTAGCAACTAATTTTTTGGTCTATAATTTTGGGGCTATTAATTTTCAATGTAAAGTTATTATTTTTCTACTTAAAATGCAATAACTGAATTTCAGTAGCTAATTAGATCACTAGTATTTTTCAAAATTTATTTTTATTTAATAAATTAGGATAGATTTTTTGTCACTAATTGATTGCTATTTAAAATTTTTTTTATAATATTCTATTTTAAATTCCTTATATCGTAAATTTTCCTATTTAAAGTTCATAATAAGGTCAAAATTGATAAAATCTCAATCTCAACAAATACCATGATATCTGTGACACCTTTTATCCAGTCCATTTGTTGACCCTGAATGAGGAGTGACACATGCAACACGATATTTGAATTTTTGAAAACTATTACAATTTAAAACATTATTTGAAAACTTGCTTTGTATGCATAAGGTTTATAAAAATGTAACTTATCAAAAACTTTTTCTATAGTATACTATTTGGGTCTTTGTGTCAAAAATTTGGTAGCATAACGGCTGTTCGAGGACATTATCCCAAAAAGTAACTTGCAAGAAATTACACTTCTATATAAATCCAACATTAATTCTCAACTCCATAATCTTTCTAATCACTCCAAAACCAACAATCTCAAGTTCAATTGTTAACACACAAGGAACATAAAACATCCAAGATAAACTACCTATGTACACTTTAATTAACTTTACATGTTTACATTAAAGGATTACAAAACCATGTATATCACAAATTAGGCCTAATCCCTTAAATTACATAAGAGTGCCCCTGATACATCACATAACATATACTATAATAAATAAAATACCAAAAGAATTCTTCTCTTGATCTGTTTGTTAATACTAGGGCTCTGACTTTAATCTAATATGTGACCTATGTATCACTAAAAACAATGATGCGTTAAGCATAAAGCCTAGTGGTGTATACAATGCTTTATGCTAACACACATGCACAATCTTTTTATGTATCATTATATCATATGCATTATGTGTTCATAGTAATATGATGATACAAGCATGTCATTATAGTCATTTTATTATACATATTATATGGCAATAACATTTATTCATATTCAATCTCATAACAATAAGGAAAATACATGCTTCATATAATTCTTCTATATCATCATTCATTTGTTCATGTTACTTATTACTTATTCCACATTTTATTTATGTTAATATTTAATTTTCCCATACTCAAGAGATAGTGTCTTGACACTGGATAATGAGAATCGGTGACCACAAAGGTTTGATGATGACTTGAAGGTCTAGCGGTGACCACAAAGGTCTGACAGTGACCTGAAGGTCTAATATGGTCACTCAGAGGTCTAATATGGTCACTTGAAGGTCTAATATAAAATAATGGCCTGAAGGCAAATACAGTGTCTCGAAGGCCTAAACATAAACACCGAAGTGCCCTAGTAGTTGTTAATCTCCCTAGTTGATCGATCAATTTATCTAATCTAGGTTGTTTACCTTATAATGGGCATTAGTCTTTATTTATGTTTCACATAATTAAGTAGATTTAATATTTCATTGCTTTCTAGCTCATGAGTGTATTACATATGCCGTTGCCATTTTCCATGCCTTAACAAACATTATAGGTGCATAAAGCATCTCCATTATATATTGAACCTTTATGAGGTTATCATCATCATAGAAACATAATTTATATTCACATAAACCATTCGGCCACAAGAGACATTATGTCTCAAAAAATCATAAATATACATCTTGTAACAATCAAGCCATTTTAATGTTGTTCATATAAATTGCATGTAACTATGCTTCTCAACACTTTAGGTCATACAACATAATTATGAAATCATATCATGATCATAGCATTAAAGCATACCTCATTTTCCCTTTCTCAGTATTTCAGTCATAAAAAACTACATGTACTTTCTCATTTCATGCTCACTATCTATATAATATGTTTATTTCTATTTACACATGCTCAAGCTCATTTTACATTGCAATACCTTACATACAACTTTATGTTTCAATATGAAACTTACTCATACTTTACATCAATCACATACATTATCATGCCTTTATGAAAATTTTCCATTATTTTCATAGAAATACACAAGTCATATCTTATTCGATTTAAACATGTAGTTGTTCCATAATTAACCACATACTTTACTCACTTATATACATCATCACAATATCCCATGGAATTTTGGCCTTCGTGTGTGTGTGTGTGTGTGTGTGTGTGTGTGTGTGTGTGTATATATATATATATATATATATATATATGTCTAAAGCATCTATTATTTTATACTTCATTACATAGTAGACTTATATTTTATGCATTTTAGCATTATCATCATATTCTAACTCATTTTTGTCTACTAGGCATCCTGATGTTAGCTTAATATTACATGATTCTTTCATAGCCATTTAGTGCTTATTAATACCCATAGGTAAATATTTTGGTTAAGAATACATAAATCTATTTCATTATTTATTTCATACTTGAGTTACACTTTAACATGTCATATTATGCATTTATATCATTTTGTAGCCATCAAGACATTTTATTCTATTATTTGCACCATAAGTTCAATATCTTACATAATTGGATCATTTAACTTCTTATATCTACCATAAACTAACAACATTTATTTAAGCCAAGATAATTAACTTAAACTAACCATTTATGCATATTACTTATATCCATTTACTATAGCCAAGACAAATGTCAAGTTTACATAACCCTCATATCATTAGTTACATAAATCACATAGTTCAATCAAAACAAAGTCATATATCCTCACTTTAGGCCATATACATGTTTTGGCCATGTAACAACATTATGGTTACCTTATATTTTTCTCATTTTTGTCACATACTAATATCTCAACTTAACATAATTCACTATCTTGTAGGCCACTATTTTTGTCATTTATATTCATTTAGTCATTCGGTGATCATACCACTAAAACACTTCATTTCCATACAACACATACACATACCCTATTAGTATAGGTTTTAAACACAATGTATCTATCACATAACAATCACATTAAATTGTTTCAAGGTATCATTTACACATGCATTAACTATCAATTAATGCCCAAATTTATTTCTCATTAATACACATTAATTTCTCATACTTAAAAGCATAAATATGCACTTTAATTTATGTAAATCACACATAATGAATGATAGTCATTGTATGCAGTTACTGTATAAGCTAAAATACTTTTAAGAGCCTTTTGAGGCCTTCTCTTTCCCCTTGTTCTTGCTAGTTCCTTCTCTCTCTATAAAATATATTACAGACAAATATTTAAAAATCCATATAAAATTACACACACCTCCAAAACTCAATCTAACCTTATATATTACTTATATAAGTCTTATAAAACCTTAGAAAAATTAGAGATCAAGGAAACTAACCCTCTTTCAAAAATGGGTTACTATTTATCAAGAGCTTAAATCCTTTGATTCTTCAAAATAAACCTTCATTTCTTAATCTTATGACCTTGATTAGGGAATTAGAGTTTAGAGGTGTATTTAAGGGGTAAAAGTGAGGAAAGAAGAAAGAAAAATAGAGGTTTTTAGGAGAAAGGAAGCTTCAATTACTTAGGGAAGAAGAGGAAGGATTTTGCACTATTCATTCTTTGACTAAAGAGTCAAATTGCCTGTTATAGGTTAAATGGTCAAATAGTAAAATCTCTCCCTTTTTATCCTAATAGTCCTTATACTTTCACCCTTTTATCCCCATACTCCTAAAACTTTCCTCTCATCATTAAATATCAAATGACACTTGAAAAGATCCTATAAACCTTTTAAAACATAGTTCATAAAGCTTAAAAAAATGCATTAAAAAAAACTCAAAAAATTGATTAAAAATAACATTACCGAAAAAACTTTAATCTTATTTTTAATTATCTTAATGATTTCATTTTCATTCCAAATTTTATCCAAAATTATATTATGATTAATACTTCTAGTTGAGAAACACCATTCATATCCCAGGAAGTGCTATTCATAACCTTATGATTTTTTAGCATTATAATATCAAAAAAAGTATACCATAAACCAAAATCCTTAATGAAGCCAATTTTGGAAAAAAAATATTATTAATAACAACATTTGGTAAAGGAGAATCGTATCACCTAATCAGAAGTTAAGGACTAGGGCCAAACACTTCACATTACAAGGAACCACAAATAAAATTGTATGAAATTCATTCATGACATCTACGTATAACACAATGATCAAGCTACGAGCAGTTGGCTTTCCATACCATCCAATAAGTTTAGTCACCTTAAGAAAAAAAATAATCCAAACTGACTTTTCATAGTGGCACAAATCACATTGGAGCCTATTAAATGCATCACTAGAAACTTCTTTAATAAATATATAGCTAAAAGCATGACACTAGTTACCAAATATATGGTTGCCTCTAACTAAATGTATCATTAGAATATTATTCACCAGAGCCATTTCTCAAACATAGTTCATAATATTTTGTCAACCAAATAATATTTTCTTCAAAGCCAACCTCTGCAATTTCTTCAAAAATTTAAAGATTCCTTCATCAAAATGCACATGGATCACTATCTTATGTTTAATTATCACAAATTGATGATTTTAAATTTTATCGATCTTTTTGCAGCTATGTATATCGATAGATTTGAGATCGTTGCTTTTAAATTCATAAGTTTTACTAGATTTTCTTTGAATTTGTTTATAGAAATATAGTAAAACTTATGATTTTAAAAGCAACAATCTCAAACCTATCAATATGTTTAGTTGCAAAAAGACTGATAAAATTCAAAATCATCAATTTATTATAATTAAACAAAAAAATAGCCATAATCAAAGCTTTGATTAACCTAGATAGATTTCACAAAAGGATCTAATACAATCACATGGATCTCTACTAATCTAAGCTTATATTTATAGAATGAAATAATAAATCTAAATCTCTAATTATAGCAAGCAATTATAAACATGAATTCTTTTACATACATTTGATTAGTTTTCATGTGTAACCAATGATGTTTGAGTTGAGGCTTAGCCAAAAAGAGAAAATTATTATTTTTTAACTTGTTAAGTGGAGTTTTCCTAATAAATCAAGATATCAATTTTGTAATTTTGATTTTAGTAAAGTTGTACTATATTGACTACTTTGGCAACATTTAAAATACATAAATAAAATAGCATAAGAAGTTTCAAGGATACTAGTTAGCTAGAAACTTGTCAGTTAGTTACCAACATTTGTTGTTTTTATTATTATTGTTATTGTTGTTATTATTATAAGTAGCGAGATTATAAAATTGATAATGCATCTATTATTCTATATCAAATCTAAAAGTTGAATGGCTCTAGTATTCTAAATAATGTAAATCCTCTATTAGATAATTTTTACTTGCTAATCTCTCAAAGTAAATTATATTTCAAATGATCATTTTATCCAAACCCTAGAAACTGAATATACTTTTGCTTAAGTTAGATAATACCTACCAAGGACTTTAATGGAAATAGCAATTTTATGATTATAATGCATAAACTAATAATAGAAACTCTAAGCTATTCCATTAATCTTGAAATTCATTATAATAATTAATCTTATATTACAAGAGATTCATTACTGGTCATATTTTCAATATTAAAGCCAAAGAATAAACAATTCTAAAAATTGAACCTCAAATTGGACTACCAAAATCAGCTAGTGACTACTAATTAAACAAGCAATAGTCTAATAAAATGCAATAGTAGTGTAATAAAATGCAGAATATATCCAAGAATATTAAAGGGTAGAGAGTAAAAGAAACATAAAGACTAACCTAGAGAAACGAGAATTTAGCTGAAGTTAAAATCCAAAATTACATAGTATATCTAGCCATAGAGATGAAAAAAAATAATTTGTAGCAAATTTCTTGTAGAAAATCATGAATAGAGAGTGATGTATTCACCTGGAGAGAAAATTTTGATGGTCGGTAGAGAGAATATATCAAATAATGAATAATTCATTATTCTAAGTCTATGCATACTTTTTTTTTTCTTTACATCTTAAATCTCCAATTTTAATCTATAATAATTTTATACACAAATTTAGGTCCATTTAAAGCATTGTCTTATTTTCATTTATTTGCATTATTTCTTACTAAATTTTATCTTAGTTTCATCTCATTTACACACATAAAAAATTCAATTCATCTAACTAGTGATCTATCATATAATCATTAATATCCATAAATGCTCGCATATATTTATACCTAAAAATTACTAAGATAAATTTATCTATTTTCTTTTGAAACTTATAATATATACTAAGCAAATCAAGGTTTTACATGTATTCATATAAATCACTTATCTCCTTTGCTCTCTTAATCTTCTTATAATCATAATTTTACATCCATTTACTTGTTGTATTTTATACTTTTAAACATTATTATTTTTTTCATTTTTCCATAATCACTCATTGATCATATCCTATTTATTAACTTTTACTAAATTCATAATAATCTTTAAATTTATAACTAGCTTGTACTTTGTTTATCATATTGTTCTATTCCATTTAATACCAAATATTTCATTCCATAATACTTATAAATTTAATTAAGTAAAATTAATTTCTTTTAATCTTTTTATAATATAATTTTTTGGTCCAAAGTGCATAAATCCTTCTAATTCTAAATCTTATAATTCTATAATTTTTTAAACATCACAATTATTGCTCTATTATACACATAACATAATTAATCCTCTAATATATTCAATTTAACTACACTATTGCTAGTTTGTAATGCAAAATCTTTTTCTAATTGTTCTTTTATCATGAATTAAACACTCAATTCATATACATATCATTTAGTAATTCCACTAATTTACAAACTAATACTAATTAAATCTCTAACTAAATTTTCTACTAAATTCCATAATATACTAGAAGTCTAAAATTCAAAATTTAAGAATACACCTACCTTTTTTGAGCTTTAATTCATTAATCTCATTGCATTTCCTTCTCTTTTATTCCTCTCACCATCCATCACCTTTAAAACACTATGAATATAATAGTTTTCCTCGAACAAAAATTTATAAAAATCCTAATTAATCATATAACCTCAATCTAACCTATTAACACTTGATTAAAAGCCTTAAACCACTCATAAAAATTATTAGGATTGGAAAGAACAACTTACTTGATGCTAGGTCATCATCTAATTTTCTAACTCTTTTTCCTCCATAATTCTTCAAGTTTTCTTGAATTAAAATTGATGCTTAATAGAGCAAACAAGATATTTATCTTTTAAATGTGGGAGATTTGTGGTTAGTTGGGTGGATTGAAAGAAAAAATAAAGATGGAGGGAAGAGAGTAATTTAAGCCAAAGCTCGGAGAAGAGGATGAAGAGCTTTTCTTTCTCATTTTCTTATAATTTTTTAATGAAAATGTTCATATATTTGATGGTTGAATGGTTAAGATTTGAAAAGAATGACAAATGGATGGCTTAGATTTATTTTCACCTAAACATATCAATTTATGTTTTTATAGAAATTTTTTAAATAAAATCTCCAAATGAATGGTTGAGATTCCATGGCTTACTATTTGATCCAATGGCCTACATTGGTCTCTACACTAAAAATCATTACATCTTTATCCATTTATTTTTCTTTTATGTGTAAATTTATGATTTTATTACTTTTTACTTTATTTTAATTGTTCCTCTACCAAATAAATTCCAATTCCATGATTTTTAGATACCTTAGAATACTTGAGTATCAACATATTTAACTTCTAGGTTAATCTGGTCAGAGTTACTGAATTTATGGTTCAGCCTTCATTAGTTAACAATTTATATGTATCTAGGCTCTGGATTTTATTTTCAATTTTTAACCTCTTTAACAACTTCATTTGCACCTTAAATTTTACTCAAAATTATCTTAGGAATAATGCTTTCATTTGGTCATGTTAATGCCACTCGTGTCACGAGAAGCACTATTTATAGCCTATGAGTTACTATTCATTATAGGTTGCCTTTTGAACCCTATTTTCACATTTTCTCATTCTTTTATTATTAATCCTTATTCCATACCATTATTTCAAAATTATTCTCCAACATTATGCCTTTAATTATGAATTTCCAATTATACCCTTGATCTTTTCTTAAATTACCTTTACATCCTTTCGTAATTTCTCTTTTTATTATTCATATAAACTGACTATATTCAATTTAAGAACCTTATTTATTTCCCACTTTTTTTTGCCTAATTCCATTTCTACCCTTTGGTAAATTTTGAAATGAAAATCAGGGTGTAATAGTAAATGTGAGTTTTAGATAATTGAGGTTTCTTTCTTAGGATACATTGCATATGTAAATGGTACTAAAGTTATTCTAAAGAAGGCTAAGGAAATTAGGGGATACCATTATAGATGCAATGTAAAATAGATACCTATTATATGCAATTTCCCATATGTTTTTTCTAAGGAGTTGCTAGGGTTACCTCCAGTTAGAGAATTTGAGTTTTCCATAGAAGTTCTCTTAGGTGCTGCACCAATACCTATTGCTCTATACAAAATGGCACTAATAAAGTTGAAAGAATTAAAGATTCAACTGTAAGAGTTATTAAAGAAAGGGTTCATACATCCTAATGGATCTACTTAGGGTGTATTAGTGTTATTTGTGAAATGGCTCTTTGAGACTTTATGTGGATTATAAGTAGTTTAACAAGGTGAACATTAAGACTAAGTATCTTTTACAAAGGATTAATAATTTGTTTGATTAGTTAAGAGGTGTTAGAGTCTTTTCTACGATTTAAAGTCTTTGCTAGGATAAACTTAAGATCAAGCTATTATATCTAAGGGTTAGAGATGTAGATGCACTAAAGACAGCCTTTAAAACCTAATATGGCCACTAAGAATTTTTAATGATTCCATTTGGTCTCATTAATGCACCAACAACATTCATGGATCTCATTAATAGAATATTTAGGCCTTACTTGGATCAATTTATGGTTGTCTTCATAGATAACATTCTTGTGTATTCTAAAAACAAGGAAGAATATGTTAGGTAACTTAGAATTTCTTGCAAACTTTGAAAGAGGATTAATTATATGCCAAGCTTAGTAAATGGGAGTTTTAGCTAATTAAGGCTGTTTTGCTAGAATACATTGCATTTACAGATGGTATTATAGTTGACTGTCACATTTTTAATGTAAGGTTTTTGATTCATTAATTTAATAAAAAAATTAATAATTCTTTGCCTCGTGTAAGTAAGGTGAGAGTCTAAACTCTAAAAGGTAACTAAGTAAGGCAAGAAGAAAAAAATGGCTATGCTTACAAGGGGATGTAATACAACCACCATTATGTCATAGAGTTTAGCTAAGGGAGAGAACCTAACTCATTAGAGAAGTAAAAATGTCAAATTAATCTCAATTTCCCGAAGGAGTCATTACTTATTCCCAAAGGTGTCATCACTTAATTTCAATTCAATTTCTTGAAAGGGTCATTACTTAATCTCATATTAGTTTTTAAAGGGGTCATCACTCAATCACAACTATCATAGATGGGGTTAAAACTTAACTTAAGAAGTAGGAAAAATGTTACAATAGTTCTAAGGGGAAAAACTCATCTTGAGATATAGGGCAAAATGTTAACAATTCAGTTATTCCCAAGGGGTCAAAACTCAACTCGAGACATAGGGTAAAACATTACAGCTATCTTAAAGGGGGGAGGGGGAGGCGGGTGGTGTTTAAAACTCAACCAAAAATGTAGGGTAAAATGTCATTACCATTTCTTGGAGGGGCTCAAAACTCATTTTAACACATAGGGCGATGTCTTCCCAGTGTATCTCAAGACATATGTCAAAGTATTGTGATTCCAAAGTTGCTAGTAATTATCTAGGCAATTATTTTTAAACTTTAACTTTAATAAAATTTGCATCCCATACATCAAATTGTTTTTAAAAATTTCATTAAAGTAGGAGAAAATTGTAAGCATTGGCTTTAGAGTCCATCTTTAAAGTTTGATAATGACAACTGAGACATTGTCGAAGTTGGGTGAGTATAAAGAGATAAAAATGCCAAAAGTAAGTTAAAAGTCATAAGCAATATATGTATGATCATATGTAGTCATTTGTATAGATATTTAAGATATTCACATTGACATCTAGTCATATGTGTAGACATAGTAGACATCTATATGGATATTAATCCACATAAGCTTGTAGAAACATAGAATTTTATATGGTTTATAGTCTTCTAGAAGTCTATAATCCAACTTAAACTCCTCCCTTTTGTGTAAAGAGATGTAGTTTAGTTAGCAAAAGAGTCCTAGAAATATCCACCACTCTATATTAATATTGTAAATAACTAGCTTCACCACCAATCTTGTAACACCCATAAATTGAGGTTTCATGAATAGTACAATCGAGGCTTAAATAGTGTTCCGAGAAAGCAAGGATACCTTTGTAAGGCCAGAAGAGCTGTGTACTAGTCATAAAAATTTGACAGGCCAAAAAATAGTGAAAATGAAATAATTTAAAATTTTAGCAAAACCAATAATTCATTTTAGGTAGAAAATAAGTGAATAATAACCTTAAATGGGATTGTGTCGAGAATGACTCAGGATATGCCTAGCAAGATCCAAAAATAGGACACCCTGAAGGTCAAAAATTTCACTCAGTTCATTGGTGAAGGAATTTTAATTTTCTAATATCGTTTGATATTTTTTCAGAATTTATTATTATAGCGAGTGAACAGTACACCTACTTGTCTTTGGAATTTGAGCCTAAAATTTTATGTGGCCCTAAGTGAGTATAATCAAGGATTTTTAGAATAAAAGTGATTATTTTTATAAGCATAGATGAATTTTTAAAATTATCTAAAGTTTAAGGCGGAAATAGGTTTATTTGGGTCGTTAGATCACCACGTGTCGCAATCTAACCATGCCACTTACCCATATACATACCATTACACATATGGGAAGGCTACATGTGTAAAAAAAAAAAAAGCCATCTCCTTCCTCCCACACCACTAAAATCGATGCCACACTAAGAGAAAAATCCTCTACCATTTTTTTCATTTTCTTACACTATTTATCCACCAAATCTTGCAAAATTTATATGGAAATTACCCTTTATGGTCCCTAACATCATCTAACTAAGAAAACCCAAAAATAAGCTCTCCAATAGAAGATATGAATATAGGGGGTAAATAGTGACTTTTTAGGGTGTAAGTGACTATTTCTTAGTTTTTATTTTTGTTTCATGTAGCCTTAATAATTCTAAGAAAAACCACATTTGGAGATTTGATTTGGAGCTTTGTAGAATTTTATGAATTTTCTAAATTCTAGGTTACATATATTGGTAAGAGAAGAGCTAGTGAAGAACCAAGGGTTCTAAGGCCATAAAGCGGTGAAGAAAGGTGGAAATCAACCCTAGGTATATGGATTTGATGTAATTGTGCATGCCATAATGTATGAGTATGTGTTCATGCATAACAATGTGTATAAAAGTGTTGGATTATACACATGTGCATGTGTTTTGATGTAATAAGTATGCCATAATGTTAATTGGATGATAAAATAATGACAAGGATGTGTTTTAGATATAGATAGCATGTGATGCATGCATGGCCAAATGTATGTCATGGCATATGCATGCATATATGGTACATGATGATTAGGTGAGATGATGCAAAATGGGATGTATAACACATATATGCCATGAAATATGGGAAATGAACATGTACTAATAGATATATGAATACCATATTAATTAAGTCATAATATGGAAAGTAATGATGCAAATGGGAAATGTACCTAAAAAGGGTGAATAAATGGTAAGTGCTAACATGTAAAGAAATATGTAATTGAATGAATATAATTGTTAGTATCCAATGGCTGGATCATGATAATGATGAAAGTAGTTCATGATGAATGGAAAATGGATATGATGAAAAGTGATATGGCTTGCAATATGAGGAAAAATGCCATGAGAAAAATGAGGAAATGACCAAATGAATAGTGAAAAGTGACCAAATGAATAGTAACATTTACATAAAGTGACCTATAACTATCTAGTGAAGAAAATGACTTATAACTATCCAATAAAAATAAGCAAATAAAATTGATTGATAATTATCTTAATAATATGGAAATAAATAAAATAAATGAATAGTAAATAAATAAAAATAATTAATAGTAGTTAGCCTATTAGTTAGACACCCACTAGATGGGTTGACCGGTTAACTAGGGATTAATAGCTACTAGAGATACTGTGCCTTTGGGGCTATGATTATGATGGCGGGTGCAATTGCCGAGGTCGAGATGTTAACCACTGCACTATGTGGGTGTAGCCATAATAGTTCCAAGATGGGACCACTGCCCTAGGTGAGTGCAGCTACTGAGGTCTCAATATAGACCACTGCACTATGTGCGTGTAGCCACGGTGGTCCTGATGAGGGCCACTGCACTATGTAGGGTAGGTGCATCTACTAAGGTCTTAAGATAGGCCACTGCACTATGTGGGTGTAGCCACAGTGGTTTCAATGTAGGGCCACTGCACTAGGTAGGTCTAGCTGTCAGGGTCCAAAATGTAGGCCACTGCACAATTTGGATTTCCTTTGTAATATAGTATTTTAAAGTGTCATCTTTTTAGTTTGGGCCTGAAGATAAAAGTGAATGTTATGCATAATAACCATAAATATTGAATAAAAAATTTATATAAAATAAAGGCTATAACTGAAGGCTAGTGATATAATTAATCGGATAGAATAATAATTTAATATTATTTTAATAATACTATTTTAGTATATTGCATGATAGATGTTTGATTTGTGTGAAGCAAATGTGACTACATGACATGCTTTTATTACATTAAATCCACCACTGAGTTATATACTCGGCATATCGATGTCTAATGCACAGGTCCATGATAAAGTTGTTGTCCAGCCTCAGTGTCTTTAGTAATATAGCAGTTCAAATATTTAAAGGTATCATTCTGTACTTTTGATGGTTTTATTTAGCACTCATGTTTATATAAGTGTGGGGTTAGGCTTAGCTAGGCACATACTGGATGTATGTACATTATGAGCCTGATGTATTAATAGATACCTAGTGTGATATAAATATTTGGCTTGTCTAATTGTTGTGGGCCCCCGACCCTATGTGGTGATGTCTGTGTGTTGTGGTATAATGATATGTGAATTAAAGGACTAGAAGGGTCCAGGAGAAGATAGAAAATTGACTATGACCTTAGAGTGTGTTTTTGAAAGCATATATTTTGGGGTTGGTTACCTGGGTAGCTGCTATACTACCTACATGGCCATAAAATGAACATTTGGCATAAAATATATTTTTATCAACTTGAAATATGTTTTTATCATATGGAAATAGTTAGTATTGGAGGTCTATATGGAAAGATTAAAGAAAATACCTGCATGGATAAATAAATTAACTGAAGACATAAGTGTCAAATAAGTGAGTCCTAGAGTAATTTAAGGAGGGGTAAACAACGGGAAGTAGCATTCATTATCTAGTTCCTTCGAAAATAGGCAAAGGGTGTTACATTTAGTGGTTTTAGAGTAGGTTTAGTCATTCTAGGCATAGTATACATGAGTGTTAGTGTCTAAGGTTCTGTGATTTTGATAAAGCTACACTATATGAGGCTAATAAGTTGTTATTTTTATAGTGACTAGATGAGTGAATGGGTCTCACCAGACAAAGGAGAAAAGGTAGCTAGCCTTGCTCCTACTACTATCCATAGATGTGAGCTCAGTATAACCACTCTAGAGCCTAGTGATGCTGCACACCAGCCACTGCAGCAGGCGTAGCCTTAGACCCATGCCTCACTAGCCTTGTTATAACAGATAATAGAGATTTTAAGGCATACATCTACATTAGCTCCACCACTTCCACCAGCTCTTATACCACCTCCTCCACATCCAGCACTATTATAGA
The DNA here is from genome assembly GCA_948208565.1 of Hura crepitans. Classification (NCBI taxonomy): domain Eukaryota; kingdom Viridiplantae; phylum Streptophyta; class Magnoliopsida; order Malpighiales; family Euphorbiaceae; genus Hura; species Hura crepitans. The sequence continues at coordinate 2,243 of CANXYI010814584.1, read as the reverse complement.
AGACATATTTAGAGAGGGTTAAGAAAATAGGAGTTGTGGATTTTCTTGGCACCAGGGAGGACGATGCTGCTAGGGTAGAGTATTGGCTGGAGAGGACCTTAAAGGGATTAGAGTAGTTAGACTGCATAACAGAGGAGAGTTTGAAATACACCATATCACTGCTCTAGGAAGAAGCTTACCACTATTGGCATACCACAAAAAGGAGGAAAGTTGCTACTGATGAGGTGGCATGGGATTTTTTTTTGAAAGAGTTTAGGAAGAAGTATATCCCTAAATCATACAAGGATAAGAGGAAATAGGAGTTTTTTGACTTGAAACAAAGTGGGAGATCTATTTGCTGAATATGAGAAAGAATTCGCCAGATTGTGTAGATATGCAGAAGAGTTTATTCCCATGGAGGAAGAAAGATATAAGAGGTTCCAGAAAGGCTTTAATGTGGAATTACAAATGCACATAGCCACCTTTAAGGTAAGAGATTTTCCAAAGTTGGTGGCAGCTGCCTAGGCCATGGAAGAGATGTTGCAATAGAAAAAAGAGCTATTTTAGAAAAAGAGGCCTTTTGTAGTAAGCCAGACCAATATAACACTTGGGACTGGCAAGAGATAGAGAGAGTTTTAGTCTCAGACTTTGTCAGTGTAGTAACCTCAGAGATAGGCCTAGCTATAGAGGTTGGGTCAAGCATTGACATTTAGGCCTCGACCTTCACAGTAGGCCTCTAGTGCTCCAGCATCAGTAGTTAGGGCTGCACCTTAGACATATGAGACCTATCATAGAAGGCACTAGAGGAGATACAAGCTAGTTGGAGGAGGAGAGTGTTTCATCTGCAGGGCTAGGGATCACTATCAAAGAGATTGCCCGTAGAGGGTAGGAGAAGCAACCCCAACATAGGCATCTGTAGCATTACCATAGGGTAGAGGAAAGAGGCAAACTATAGATGATTAGCCTAGTGGTAGTGAGAGAACTCGACAAATGGCTAAAGCCCCAATGAGGCAATATGCCATCAGAGCTTGAGAAAAGGTAAAAGTTCATGATGTGATAGTCGATACATTTTATTTATTTAATGCACCAGTATTATCTTTAATAGACCCTGGGTTAACTCATTCTTATATATGCACTACACAAAGTGAGAGATAGAGGTTAGAACTAGAACTTGTAAATTTAGAAATTCAAGTTAGTAATCCCATTGGATAGAGTGTAATAGTAAATAACATATATAGACACTGTCCTCTGGTGATTCAAGATTAGTTGTTCCATACGGACCTTATTAAATTACTCTTCCATGAGTTTAACATCATTCTAGGTATAAATTAGTTGTCAAAACATTAGACATTAGTTGTCAAAACATTAGACTATGGTTGATTATAAATAAAAAAGGCTTACACTCAGGATGGTCGAGAGAAGTGAGGTGATAGTTATGGGTGAGAAAAATACCTTAGTGAATGTTATATCAGCTGCTACAGTAAGATAGCTCATCCATAAGGGATATAAAGCTTATCTAGCCCATGTAGTTAATACCAGCTACTTCACACCTAACCTGGATCAGATTCTAGTGGTGTCAGAATTCCCAGATGTATTTCTAGAAGAATTACATGGATTGCCTCCATAGCAGGAGTTAGATTTTGAGATTGAAGTGTATTCGGGTACAACTCTAGTATCCATCACTCCATATCAAATGGCGCCTATAGAGTTGAAAGAACTAAAAGTGTAGTCGTAGGAATTATTAGATAAAGGATTTATTAGACCGAGCACTTCACCCTAGAGGGCACCCATGTTGTTTGTGAAGAAAAAAGATGGGTTGCTTCGATTATGCATAGACTACAGACAATTGAACAAGGTGATGATAAAGAATAAATATTCATTACCTAGGATTGATGATTTTTTTGATCAATTAAGAGGTGCCAGTGTATTTTTTAAGATTGACTTGAGATTAAGATATCATCAATTATGGGTTAAAGAGTCTGACATGCCTAAGACTGCATTCAAAACTAGGTACAGGCATTATGGGTTCTTAGTGATGCCTTTTGGACTCACTAATGACCCAACCACTTTTTATAGACCTGATGAATAGGATTTTTAAATCCTATTTAGACTAGTTTATGGTTGTGTTTATTAATGATATATTGATATATTCTAAGACTCGAAAGGAATATGAACAACACCTTATAATTGTGTTGCACGCCTTGAAGGAGAAACAGTTGTTTGCTAAGTTGAGTAAATGTGAGTTTTGGCTTGAAGAAGTAGCC
>CANXYI010814454.1:0-12429 GCA_948208565.1 Hura crepitans | reverse complement strand
ATGGTGAAGACAAATTTGTATGTTCTAATAGTGGCAAGTGGCTTAAATTGACATAAATTTGACACTTAAGGAATTTCTTGACAAAGTTAGTCTAATTTGTATCCATTTTCATCTAGTAATATCTCAGCTTCATGATCTTCTTAGCTAAAATTTTCCCATTCATATTTGTTCCATAAGTTCTTTCATAGGCTATTGCCTTTTGTTCTTTGGATTCATTGACACATCTAAGATGGATGTCCCCATGACACCTTGTGTACAACACTCTTTGAAAGGCAATAAACTGTGTTGATAGCTTATGTAGAGTTTTCTTGTCTTTTTTAGTAGCATGTTTAGGATATTCTCATTTCCCCAATTATTTTTGAATATAAAAAAACTAAGGCAATCCATCATTTGTCCTCATTTTTACTCTTCTAAGTGCATTAACTTTATTAGTGTCTTTTTTGAGCATTCAACTATTGACATCAATACAACTAAAGCATCTACTACATGATTTTGATCCCACATGATTAGTGGAAGGTGCATCCCTTAAATCCTTTTGCCAAATTTGTCATAACCCTAACATAGTGGGTGAGGTTTTCATCCTTAACATCCTAATTCCCACTAGGTTGTTGAATTACTAGCATATAATCTTGATATAGATCTATAGTCTTTGCCCTTAACATTTATAAGAACTATAAACCATAAACACATGCTCATATTATACCATGTTATTTGTAAAACCCTGACCTTCGACCTAATTTTACAATAGGATAGAAATGGAATTAGTTAAAAGATAGGGGAGTAAATAAGCTGTACTAATTGGGTAAAGTCAGCTAATAATTGAATGAAAAAAGTTAGTGGGGACAAAAGTGAAGTTTTAAGAAAAAACTAAGGGTATTATTGGAAATTCATAATGCATGGTAAAATGATGGAATATAATTATGAAAAAGTGGTACAGAGCAAGGATTTGTGATAAAAGAGTGAAAAAATTTGAAAATGAATATCTAAAAGTAGCCAATGATGAATTGTACCTCATAAGCTATGAATAGTGCTTCTTAGGGCCTAAGCAGAATTAACTTGACCACATGAAAGTATAATTTATAATGTAATTTTGGGTAAAATTTTAGATAAAAATGAGGTTGTTAAAGAAGTTAAAATTTAAAAGTGTTTGGGTAAAATTTGAGATACAAATGAGGTTGTTAAAGTAGTTAAAATTTGAAAGTGAAAGCTTAAACTCCATCAAATGTGAATAGTAAACTAATTAGGGTTGAATCATAAATTTAGTGACTTTGACTAAAATAATAAAAAAGTTATACATATTGATAATTAAAATATTTTAAGGAGTCTAAAAATCATGGAGTTGGAATTTTATTGGTGTTGGAATAATTAAAAATAAATTAAGAGAAATAAATGAAAAACAAAAATAATAAAGAAGAAATAAAAGAAAAAAAATGGTTTTTATAGGGATTAATATAATCCATTGGATTTAATAGTACCTAAATAAACCATACAACTCATCAAGAATGATGAGAAAAATCTAATATCTTGAATTTTGGAAAATATTAAAGAAATAGAAAAGATGTATAATTTGGTGTAGGAACTAATTTGAGACGTTGGATTGAATAGTGTTCAACTTGATCCTACCCATACAAGTCATCCCATATAATGATAAAAATGTAAATTTAGTATTATGAAAATAATAAATGATGAGATTTTTAATTAGGCATTTATGATGACCATTAGATTTTTTTTACCCCATTTAATCTTTTCCTTTCACTCCATATTATAAATACCTATAAGTGTCATCCTTTTCCATGTTTAAATAGAGAAAAATGTCTTTCTTCCTTATTGAAATTAAGTGGCCAAAACTTATTTTACTCTCCCTCACCATTTCCTTTTTATTACTCAATCAAATTCTCTTACCAAAATTTGATATCAAATGATAAATTCAACTCCTTAATCTCATTTCCATTAAATGAATTTGGGATTGAGGACTTAAATTAGATGATGAGAACAAGAAAAATGGAAAAAGAGGAAAAGAACATGAGGTGAGTTTGATAAATTGTTAAGTTTTAAGAATTTTAAAAAATGGAGATAGTTTTAATTAAATTATTATTAACTTATATTAGTGATTGAAATTTAATTATATTTTTGGTAAACTTTTCCCTGAGGAACTCTATTATGGATGTGGAAGATATTGAGATTTGCAGATGAAGTTACAAGTGAAAAGATGATAAAGTGGGATTGATGGGGCTTAGCTTATAAAAGGTAAGTGTATTTAATTAGAAAATTCTTAATTTAAGAATATATTACATTATGGAACTTAGTATATGTAACGCTAAAAAATCTCAGTATTATGAATAGTACTTCCTGGGATATAAATAGTAATTTTTAAGAGCAGAGTCACACTAATCTTACTGAATGAAAGTATTAATCATAATATAATTTTTGAGTGAAAACAAAGCCAGTTAGATGGTTAAAAATGATAGTTAAGTTTTTATAGTAGTGTCACATAAATAGTGACTAGTTTTAGTTGAATCATAAAATATTTAATTTTTGCTCGAAAAGTTCCGTGATCAATACAACTTGGTACTTAAATACTCCAAAGAGTCCATTGGTTTTTGAATTTGAATTTTTAGATATCGGGAAGTATTTTTACCAAATCAAGTAAAGTTAAAAAGTTATCTTTTTATTGGATTTTCTTGGTTTTTGAGCATGGTATTTTAGAGGCTTTTAGATTATATTTTAAGAGATTTTATGAGGGCTTTAAAAGTGTAAATTGATGCTAGAAATTGAGACAAAGAAATTAATTTTTAGAAATGGAGATAGTGGACTTTTCAAGGCTATCTGATGAGGAGGACTTAATCTTTAACCCTTGGATTTGAATACTTTGAATTCATTTTAAAGGGTGGTCAACATTTAAGTCAAAGAAAGAATAGTTCTTCCTTCTTCCTCTGATCAACTAATAGCACCCTCTATCTTAAAGCCACCATTTTTCTTTCTTCCTCCTCCCAAAGTTATTCCCCAACATCATTTCTAAGCTATTAATCTCAACTTCTATAGCCTTTAATCATCATTTAAAGTAAGAAATTGAGGAATAATGCAAGATTTTGAAGATTTTAAGAAGGGGTAAATAGTGACATGAAATTGCTAGAGGTAAATTTTCTTTGATTTTATATTTTTTAGTGCCTTAGACATGCCTAAGAACACTTTTTTTTTTAAGTTGGATTTGGTTTTGGAAGCATGTGTGATTTATTATGGATTTTTGTATATTTTCTTATGTGTAAGTGTAGAGAAAGAAGAGCAAAGGAAGGATAACAGGAAGAGCAAGGTTTAAGGTGCTTTACTGTTGTGAAAAAACTAATTATTGGTATGTGTAATGTGACACCCCTTACCCAATTTGATTATTGGACCCAAATAAAGAGCATGCACATGAACGTACTACCCGACCTTGCTTAACCTTTTTCTTTTACATAAACCCAAATAAATTAAAATCCTTTTAAACACATTTATTTTGAAATTAAAGTATTAAATTTTTTTCTTAGATGATTAAAAATCCTTTAAAAATTTTACATCCATTTCGAAATCCTTATGTCAAAAATTTGGCAGTATAACAACTATATCAGAATACTATCCTATAATGAATAGTAACCTATAGAAGAAAACAACACTTCTGAAAATCATTCATCTCATTCTTAACTCAAATTGGTCCTCTTCACCATCCATCAATATCTTAACAATTCAAGCAACACAATAAAGGAAAATATTTCATACAAACATCAAAATATAGTTTTAAACTTGCTTTAGTAGTTACAAAAACAAATACAATCCCATATTAGGCCTAATCCCTCTTTTGCTACATATGAGTGCCATTAAACAATTTACATCACATCATCAGTATGTATAAATCAACAAAATAACAAAAAGTGGCTTGCTCTCAATTTGCAATAGTTATGAGTCTAACTCTAATCTAGTTCTTTAACTTATGCATTGCAAATAAAATAATGCTCTAAGAAAACTTGCTTAGCAGTGTAACTAAGGAAATTTAAGTGTTCATATAATAACATGTGTATATATGGTATGCTAGTTCAATTATATGCATTTACATACATACATGCCTAAAATATAATTTAAATCAATAGAGAACTTATGTATGTTTTGAACCTTATAAACAAGCATTTATCATAATCAACATCCATAAGCATAATTAAAACTCAACCATTAACATTTTTAATGAATTACATTAATTACGTGTTCTATTGCCAATAATTAAAGAAATTTTTGACTATAGTAGATAATGAGAACACCGGACCATAGAGGCCATTAGAACTATAAAGGCCTATAATCTAGACAAAAAAGTCATTATTCGAACTCGAAGGTCATTATCCAGACCCAAAAGTTATTAAGAGACACTAAAGTGTCCTAGCTACTACTAAACTCCTAGTTGATTGGTCAACCTATCCAATCTAGGTTATTAACTAGTATGGGCTAATAACCATATTTTATTTTTCTTGTTTTAACCATTCTAAATATCTTAAATAAATTTTACAAAGTCGATTAGGCCGACAAATGACCAATCGAGGAAATAATATTTCTTTATACTCCTGTTATGTTTATTATATACACAATTATGCATATCCTAATATGCTTCATAAGCTCATATATATATGCTACATAACATGATTATAGATTACTTAGGATATCAATGTAAATAATGTTCATGTATCCTTCTCATAATCAATATATCCATTTTAGTCATGCATTCATGAGAATCATTAAATTACGCTACTATGCTAGTTTTGGCCATAAGCCCTCATACATGCCACATTCATATTCAAAATGTATGCAAATACAATATCATTTTATTTGAACATCATTCTCATATATGCCATCTCATTTAGCCATATCATAACCCAAGCTCACAAAAATACATACAAGTATGCTTAGTCAAGTTACATCACATACTTAACACTGTAATCACATTTACATTAATTCCCTTTTCATGTGCTTGCATAATTAAACATACACCTATACATTGAGTTCATAGGCCGTTCGTGTAACACCCCCTACCCATTTCTGTAGGAAAAGGCAAGGCGTACTACTTCTCGTGAGGTCACCCATCCTTGGATTTCCCCAAGGGCCTTTTGTTTAACTTCTACCCAAGTTTGACCAACTTTGACCTAGACTACCTATTATGCTCTTTTAGTTATTTATCCTTTTATTATTGCCCATTTTAGTCTGCTAAAATTCCAAATTAAGACTACCAGACATTCATAGACAATCAGACAGCTTAACGGCTACCCAGGTGAAAAATCCCAAATTACACTTGTAAGAAAATCACTTCTAAAGACATTTGACCATCCTCCTCATCTCTCGACCCTTCTAGTCCTCCCAATCAACATCATACAGCATCACACATATCATAGAACACAGGTCTCAGACCCATCAACACATAAATATACATAGGCAGATTAACATTAACAAATAAAACTATACATACACATAAGTTTATAATCTTTAGCTTTTATTTACATCCCATAACCCACACTATCTTAATATACATAATTGCATACTACAGTAACTCAAAAGAAAAGCAAAATATACCAAAAGACTCCATAGTAGCTACACTATGGTCGTCTAAAGCTGGTCGTCTCTTAAGCTATAGCCTACGCATCGAAACACCAACACGCTAAGTATAAAACTTAGTGGTGGAATAGACTAAACATAATATGTCATAAACATGCATACAGGAATAATGCAATGCAGTACACATAACTATTGTCCTATTTTACTAAGTCCAATTTTGTTATTAAATTCAAGTTCAGTTATTTACTTCTCAGTTCAGTTTATTATCATTTAAGCCCATGATAGACATATGACACTTTAAAACATCAGATAGTGGGAACTATCCTATATAGTAGCCCACATTATGGGCCTAAGTAGCTGTACCTACCTCACCCGATAGTAGGGATCAGTCTGTAGACCTCCTAATACCAGAATGGCAAATAGCAAGGATCAGTTCGTAGACCTCCTAATATCTACAAATAGGATAGCAAGGATTAGCCCCATAGGACATCCCAATACCCTGAGTTACATCACAAAAGGTAGATAGTAGGGATAAGCCCTGTAGGACCTCCTAATACCCACAGACAATAGACGGGTAGTAGGGATTAGCCTAAGTGGGCCTCCTAATAGCTTAATATGTAGGGTTTATCTCAGAACCTCGGTGACTGCACCCGCCACATCCAACACACAATAGTGGCCCCAGAAGGACCAAACTGCCTAGCAACTGCTAACTCCCTAGTTGATCGGTCAACCTATCCAGTGGGTGTCTAACTAATGGGTCAATTACTAAATTAGGCCATAAATCTTATTATTATTTATTCTTAAGTCTATTATGTCCCTGTGTGACATGCCATATCATGTAGCACACAAATAACACTTTTGCCCTATCGTCATATTATTACTATTCATATGGTAATTTTATGAGACCGACACTATTCATTTGGTCAATTCTATTTTTCTCATCTATTGTAACTCAATCCATACCCACTTTAATTATCATCATTTCTTCACATATCATTACATATGGCACGTCCACATTATAAGGTACATAACCATACCACATTTTAAGCCATAATATACTATCTAAATACATTACTATTTCATCACGTTTTTATGCCAAATAAGGTACCATTAGTATTTATTTCCCATTGTGATTTCTACATTGCATTTACATGCCTATTACTCACATAATATACCATACACATGTTCACACATGCCATGCCTCATTACATACACATTTCGGCCAACACATGCACACACATATCTATGTGAATTTCTTCCAAATCTAACATGCCAAACCTATTATTTTAATGCCATTAACATTGTTATAATATCATTTTACACTATCACCATGCATACATTAAGAACAAGTAATTCCATACAACATACACATAATCAATCATGGCAAACACATAGGCATATTAAATTTGAGTCTATTCCATATACCTAGGGTGTAAAAACACTCTTTTTCTCACCACTTTGAGGCTTAAGAACTTGGTTTCCCTCACTTGAATCTTTAACACCTAAACATACAAGATTTCCTCTTAGAAAAATTCTCAAAAATTATCTAGAGCTCCAAATTGAAATCTAAAACTATGCTTATTCTTAGAATATCTTAATCTACCTATATCAAAAATAAAAAATTGATTAGGGACACTTACACAAGAAAATGTCACTATTCACCAAAGTGACAATTCTCCCAATTTAATCTTCTTTTCTCAATTTTGTTAGAAGAATTAGAATCTAGAGACTATGTAAGCAAGATTCCATATAATTTTTATGAGTTTTGGATGAGGGAGAAGAGAGAAAATTGAAGAAAAGTAGGGGAAGAGAGAGAAAATAGTGTCAACTTAGGGCTTTTCTCAAGGTTGAAGATGATGTCTTTGGCAAATGTGAGCCTTTCACATGTGTAACCCCTTATATAGGGGTACGTGGTTGCCTTGGATAGTGGCATGTGGCTATCTAACGACTAATATTCACCCTATGCCATTTTTAGCTTTAGAAATTCCAAGAAAATTCTCTTGACCTCTCAAAATTCTCATTTTAGTTCTAAAAATCTTCAATTAGTGTAATTAAGGCCCATGTAAAATTTCAAGTCAAAATTCAATAGTTTACTTTTTGACACTATTCATCCGCTAGAATAAAATATTCAAAAAAATATCTAATGAACTTAGAAAATTAAAATTCCTTCTCCACCATACATATTGGAATTTTTTAGGTTTAGGTTGTGGTATTTTTTAGTCTGTTCGGGTACATCCTAGAGCTATCCTGGCACAAACTCATTTTATCTCCTCATACACTAGTTCTCGACCTGAAATGATTTATTGGTTGTACTAAATTTTTAAATTTATTTGTTTTGTCCATTTTCAGATGTGTTAAAGTTTTATGACCAATATACCCCTTGTTGGACTCATAACGATGCCCTGTACTGTAGGGAACATCACTCGGGCCCAGAAAGTACTTTTTATAAGACCTTGACTTACGGGTGTTATAGGTCAGGCATAATACATTTACACACACACTACCATTTTTTAATATAATTCATGCACTATAACATGATTTCATCACACTAATTAACATGTAAACACATACATGCCATCATGCATTAATGTTAATGATCAACATGTATATTCTTACCTTGCTACCATTTGGCCATCTTCAAATATGCCACCATCATACGTATTTAACCATTCTCATCATCACATAACATATGCATTGAATCATATATCACTAATAATTATGTGATTAACCATCATACATGCTTATTAACAACACACACATGCACATATGGTCATTTTAGGCCATTCGGCCATAACCCATAACATGCCTCTATGAACCATTCCAACATCATTCAAGCATTATTCTCATACTAATTAACTCACCTAACAATGCTAAAACTTAAAAATGCATCATTTGTGTTCATGTGTCACATTTCCATACTTAACATACACACATAGTTTTGTATAAACACACACACACATTAAATTTCCATAATTAACTTACAACGAGTTCAAAAGATGACACTGAGTCTGCTCACACCTTCTGTTTCCCTTATCCTTTCAATTGCTACCCATCTCAACTATCAATTATAGATTTGTTTTGTAAAAATGCATATAAAATCAAACGAGATTCAAAAATTCAAATTGACCACATATATAAGCTCTTAGGCACCTAAGGAATATGGGTTTAAACTCAAAAAAGCTTTCCTAAAAAAATTAGGGTTACTATTCATCAAGACTTTCAACTGAGCAAATCCTTTGGTTTTTCCATAATTTCTTGCTTGAAATAAGGTCTAAGGGTAGTGGAGGATCTTGTCTTGTGTTTATATAGCTTAATTTATGGATAAAAGAATGGAAGAGAAATAAAAGTTGGTGGAATTCCTATGGGTAGCCAATGGCTTAGAAAGAGGAGAAAAAGTGTGAGAGATAACACTATTCATAAGTTGACTTAATTAATTCCACTTGACCATATTTATAGGTGTGGAATTTAATTGAGTCAATTTCGTCTCTTCTCGATTGTTAAAATCAAAACCCCTTTTTCTTTCCTTTAATTAACCCTCAAAAATTCCTTTAAACCATTACCCATAAGCCTTCAAAAACCTAAGCTTAAAAACCATAGAAAACTAATTAAAATGTAAATTTTTAACTTTACTTGATTTAGTAAAAATACTTCTCAATATCCAAAAATTCCAATTCTAGTGCCAATGGACTATTTAGAATATTTAAGTATTAGGTTGTCTCAATTCCAAAATTTTTTGAGCAAAATTTTAATATTTTATGGTTCAACTAAAACTAAGTCACTATTCACGTGACATTGGTGTAAAAATTAAGTGTCATTTTTAACAATCTAAACGACTTCATTTTGACTTCAAATTTCACCCAAAAATATATTATGATTAATACTTCCATTTTGTAAAGTTAGTATTTGTGGCCTCAAAAAATCACTATTAAGATCTCGGGAAGTACTATTTATAACACTGAGATTTTTTGGGCATTATATTTCTTCCCCTTATAAATGAAATGTCATCCCTCTCATATGAGCTTCTATCTCCCAAGCAGCTTCTTCTATGCCATGGTTTCTCTAAAGCACTTTTACAAGAGGCATAGTCTTGTTCTATTGTTCCTTTACCTCTATTGCCAAGATTTTCATAGGTTCTCCTTAATAAGATAAATTTGGTATGATCTCTACCTCTTCAACTGACAACAAATGTGAAGGATCTAATCTATACCTCTGAAGCATGGATACATGAAAAACATCATGTATCTACTGATGTTAAGGAGGCAGAGCTAGTCTGTAGGCTATTGGTCCCATATGCTATTTCACTTTATACGAACTAATAAATCTCAAATTTAACATGCCTTTTTAGCAAAACTGCAGAACCTTCTTCCAAGGTAAAACTTTAAAGAACACTTTCTCTCCCATCTCATGTTGAATGCCTTTCCTTTTTATATTAGCATAGGACTTCTGTCTGTCTGAAGCTGCCATCAATCTATCCTTGATGATCTTCACCTTCTCCTTAGCATTTTTTATCAAATCTAGCTATGTTAACTTGGTCTCACTTAGCTCATTCCAACATAAAGGAGTTTTGCACTGTGACACCCTATACTCAGTCCAGACAATGGTTGATTGCTGAGCCCGACTAAGGTGTGCATGCATATCGAGATATCTAACTCACTTATCCCATTTACTTGTTAAAAAATATTATTATTAAAAACATTATGCATGAAAATACGGGTTTATAAAAACCTTTTCCAAATACTGTTACACATTCAAAACTAGGAATCCTCGTGCCAAAATTTTGATAGCATAACGACTATATCGAGCACTATCCCAAATTTTGAATAGTAACCTATATAAAAAAAGACTTCTATAATCACTTTCACACACTTTCACATACTTTATGTGATCTTCTAATCACTTTAACAACATACAACACAACCACAAGATATCTTAACCTTAGGAAGAGATATCATACAATGCGGTATATAATAAAACAATTTATAAAGGTTTACATATTTTGAAATCTAAAAAGAAACCATTAAATACAATTTATATACAATTTAGGCCCATCCCTTTACATTATACATTTGAGTGCAACCTATACATCACAACTATTATATATACACAATCTTTACCAAAAGCAAGCCTTCTTTTGATAAATCTGGATGTCTTGAGGCTTTGAATATCAAAAAGTAATTTTCTTACCTACGCATCGTAAATAAACGATGTGCTAAGCTAATGCTTAGTGGTGTAATTGAAATAACATGTGCTTAAAATCATTATCATTATACCATATGTATATGAAATCCAAGTTTATTCACAACATACTTTACAATGTTCTAACACATAATGGTAGGCATATATATATATGACTAAAACATGAATCATGTATAATCACACTCATACCACCCATATATGGCTAACAATCATTTCTAGCATATCATAAGTGTGTGCCATTCATTTACCATACATAATTAATTTACATATTTCATATTGTTCATGCAAATAGTGATATGCCATACTTATGTCCAATTGTCATACATCATGTATAATATTATCCATTTCATGTATGTATAGCATCCAATGTATAAAATTAACTATTCATCAAATCAGCCATTTCCACATCATACATGAACTTATCGATCATATTGAAGTCATAACATGTATTATATGTTGATTTTAATTATTTACCTTATCACCTTAACTTGTGCCAATGGAAATAACCCTAAACTTATGGATATAAGGATCATAACTTATGCAGTGGCCCATATTTTGGACCTTTTGGCTACTGTACTAGCTAATATAAGTTGTGTAGTGCCCATCCAGACTTACATGGCTGCACCTTCATGTAATTGTTCAGTGTTTCCCCCATGAGACCTTGCAACTGCACTTACATGTGCTTGTGTAGCTGTTCCCTAATGGGACCTTGTGGCTACACCCATCTAGATCTGATGATCTTAGCACATCTATCTATAGGTAAGACTAAAAGTGAACCTTTGGATCATCATCTAAGCACTGAGGTACCATAGTAGTTGCTACATCCTTAAGCAAATCGGTCAACCTATCTATTCCTAGGTTGTAGCATCTCATGGGCTAAAAATAATTATTTATAATTTCACCTCCTTAATAAGCTTATATAGCTTTTAATTTACTTATTTTAGCCATTGTATGTCTAAAACATTTTATTTTCATTAAAAACATCAATTTAGCATTCATGCTCATTTGAACACACCATAATGCCATATTTGTGCCATATGCTGAACCAAACACAATATCCATCTCATTTATGGATTTTTAGCATGCATTATGCACACATACATTCAATTAAGGTCATAAATGCATATAGGACAATTTATGCCTTCATATTCATCAATTCCTCATTATATGGCATAATGTGTTTTAAAGAACTCTTTTTAAGCTCATTTCGGGTTTAAGCCATATTTAGTCATAAACCTTGTTTCTTCATGCTAGAAATCATATTTGAAAACATTATAATGCGTGAAACATATATGCATCTCAATGATCACAATTTATGAGTTATCATGCATATGCACTCATACAAGCCATTTGGCCACACATGCTCATGTAAGCCTAAATTAGTTTTCATCACCCATACAACATAACCATATTCAAATACATACACAAATGCTTTTAGAGCCTATGGCATCAATATTTTAAGCCCTCTTGCCCATATTAGGTATTTCGGCCATAGAGCCATAATTTGCCTTTATTCTTTAGTTTAGCTTCTAACATGCTTATTAAGGGTGCTCTTTATGACCATTGTCCATTTTCATCATCAATTACCCATAACTAATGTTTCATGGTAATTAGCATATACATACATGCATGGTATTTCATTTCTATTCATAATAACAAGTATATCAA
>CANXYI010814309.1:0-21282 GCA_948208565.1 Hura crepitans | reverse complement strand
AGCATACATGGATGCTTGGTGTGCCTTGGCGGAATGAGATTTTGCAATTATGAGCATAAATGGTTCTTGTTGAAAGTAATTAAGGTGCAACATGAGTTCATAGCACAAATATGTGTGTGCGTGCATGTGTAATGGCCGAATGGCTTATTGGCTCTAAGTGTACATAGATGCTCAAAAGTGAGAATGAAATGAAAGAGATGTGACCACATGCTATAAATGATTATTAGATGTCGAAAATGTATATGTAAGCAAATAATAAGGATGTATAACATGAGTGATTGATTAATGTATATGACCTTGTGCTTAATCATCGAGATCTTGAACATAACACAATATTTTTGGTTTAATCAATTTTTAATGATGCCAAAATCAAAATGAGTTATTTTAAAACTTTAATATGATGGTGAAATTAATAACACATGAGAATAGCCATATGAGTAGCAACTTAGCTATGGATAGGTTGACTAGTCAACTAGGGATAGATAGCAGTTGTAAGGACACTTTAGTGCTTAATGTTGGTTTACGAGTCCACTTTTAGTCCGACAAAAAAACCTATATTTTTATGATCTTCAAATCCATAGGGATGCACCTATCTTCAAGTCTCATTGGGCCATTACACACTTCCCTGCATGTATAGTCACCATTTAAGTCTAGTAGGATCACTGTACACTTATGTTGGTGTAGGAGCTATTTAAGTCCAAGATATTGGCCACTGCACACGATAATCCAGATATGCATAGGATTTGTGTTCTCATTAAAATAGGCATTATAAAGATAAAAAAAAGGGACAAACAAACAAGCTTAAATAGTCTCTTTCAAACATTGCATAGTTTCTTCTATGTGAGTGATGAATGATATTAAGTATGCATTTTTGGTGTTATATATGACCATTTTTGTAGCATGTACAGATGACATGTAATGTAAGCATATAGATATACTCATTGTGTATATTGATTTCCTTTATGTCTAATAATCATATGCATATGATGAATAATGTTATGTTTATCATAAGTAGTGTTGGCTAGATCTGGTATAATAAAGCATGATTATTTATGGCATTATGCAAAAGTTATTTTGATTACACCGCTAAGCTATTTGCTTAGCGCATCATCTTATTTGTGATGCGTAGGTAAGGAGCACGATTGAGCCTAAGCCTCGGGATATCTAGACAAATAAGAGGAGACCATTCATTTGGTATATTTTGCTGTATGTAATTGAATTATAAGATGTATAGACATAGGAATTGCACTCTTATGTTGGATGTAATTTGTCTTAGGCCTAAACAATGTCGTGTTGTAATTATAACTCGTATATGGTTTTGTAATTGTATTTAAACTCCTAAAACTATTTTCTATTGTATGTTGTCTCTTTATAAGGTTGAGACTGTGATTGTGATGATGATTGATTTAGAGTGATAAAAAGAATTATAAAGATAGGGAAATGATTGTGAAATGTTTTATATGTGCTTTCTTAATTGCAGGTTACTATTCAAAAATTTGGGATAGTGCTCGGTACAACCATTATGCTGCCAAAATTTTGGCACGACGATTCTCAAATTTGAATGCATAACTCGACTTTTGAAAAAAAGTTTTTAAAAACTCACCCTTTTGATGTTCTAATCATGTATGATAAGATGTTGTAAACAATGTTGTATAAGTTGGGATTGGATAACATGATATATGTGCACTTTTTAGTCGTGTTTGGCAACCGGTAGGTGACTAGACTGGGTAAGGGGTACCATAGTCCAAGCATGTGGTAGTTCTTGATTGGCTTACTATAGAAGAGGCAAAGTTATTTAGGTGTTTAGCCACAGTGACCTTCATAAGGAACTGGTATTTTTACATGCACACATTGAACGATTTGAGCATCCTAAAAACAGAAAACTAATTGCTTGCATGACTATTACTTTTAGAGATATGCCATATACCCCAAAGTCCACATAAAGTTCTTAAGCACACTTTAGTACTTCCATGTGCACCTATCAGATGCCATCTTCATTATGTTTCAAGTTTTAGGAGCATAATACTAGCTATTGCTATTGTAGTTCACATATATGTTGCACTTGCCTATCGATGGAGTCTTAGATATTCTAGAGTGCCTAGATGATCACTAGGCTTTCTTTGATCAAGCTAACACCTTTTACCAAGCTAGCCAGACCAAGGCCTCCTCTATTAGAGACCCTTTTCATCAATAACTCCATATATTCTTAGTAGTCTCATATTTGGGACGTGTAGCCAGCACTAATCAAGTGAGCCAAATAAAGCTTTATACACTATGGGTTATAAAGTATAGCATGTGGTCTAATCTTACACATGCTATATTAGAGCACCTTTATTGGACCAATAGGTCCCCAAGTAAAGGTATGGCCATCAGAGGAGTTATCATTATGCTTTTGGTCAGTTTAGGCATTAGGGAGCAGCACATCGGAGATAAATTTTAGCAGCAGTACTGGGTGGACTATAACATAAACATTGTTATAAGAATCGCACAAAAAATCCCTAATCACTAAGTAGGTATAGATTGGTGATAGTAGAAGAGCTTTATGAGCAAGTAAAATGACAGCTAGGAGACCTAGATTTGGAGGATGCATAGTTCACTATAGATTTGGTTGAGCTATTAGGTGAGGGTTCACCTATAGGGCTCATTAGTCTACCTGCTTGTATAGAGGTGAAGGCAATAGACTGATTAAGTAAGACTACCTTTAGTTGCACCCTTAATGGCACTTACTGTGAGGCATGGAGACCCAAATCATGGAGGTGTTTTATGTGGTACACACTAATCTCAACATGAGGATTGAGGACACACACCAATAGCTTACTACCAAACTTGATTCCTTCCAGGTAGTGATCTAAACCCTCTAAACTTCTAGACCTCCACCAAAGCCTTAGAGCCTACTCCCTCTTTATTTGCTATTTATTTATCATTCATTGTACATATTAGTATTATGACACTAAAACTTGTACTCAAAAAGTTGGTTATGTATAAAACTATCATTTATATTGAATGGCTTCTCTTTATAGCATTTATTTTTTATTCTTATTATGCTGTATTAATTTTTATTTTTCATATTGTGCTATATTAAGAAAAAGATAATGAATGAAGTATCATGATAAATAACAAAACATCAATAAAGAGTACAATAAAAAAAAAAGCTTAAGAGTAAGATGTAATATGGCCTACACACCCACACACACCATATATCTTGACCATAATCACTTTCATCAACTAACATGATTCAACCTTGATTACAGGGCATTCCTAATGCAGTTGACTAACTAGTTCATAGCAATCACTTCTCCAAATAGCATAGGGTAAGCATTAACCTTTTACATTATTAGACAATTCTCAAAATTCAAATTGCAACATTGTAAATGCTCTCAAAAAGAGTATGTTCACCATCTTCTCTACTGTAAGAGGCAAAAAAGATGAGAAAAAGTCAAAATCAATCCAATAAAAAGATAATTTCATCAATGAATGTCCAAATCACTAGAAGTAGTATAGGAATGGGCAATCAAACTCAACAACAGATAGATCTTTGCTTAAAAGCCAAATGCCTCTATCTCTACTATTGCCAAAATAATAGATATGGATTTTAAATAAACACACAGAAAGTAAATAGAAGTCATACCCACCAAGTAAGGGGAAGTTTCAGGATAAAGATGATAAAAGTCACACCTATTGAGTAAAGGGAAGCTTTTGAATAAAGCCGATAGAAGTTGCACCCACCAAGTAAGGTGAAGCTCTCAAATAAAGCACACAAAAGTCACACCTACCAAGTGTGTGAAAGCTATAAGATAAAGCTAACATAAGTTGCACCCACTAAGTAAGGGAAGCTCTCAGATAAAGTTGACAAAAGTTGTGCTCACCAAGTAAGGGGAAGCTTTCAGATAAAGCTAACAGAAGTCACACCTATTGAGTAAGGGGAAGCTCTTGAATAAAAATGACAAAAGTCAAACCCATAAAGTAAAGGGAGCTCTTGAAACATTTACCAGTCACAAAAAGGGTCACCCCATAAAATATGCATCTCTTTCCTTTTCTAAACTTTGGATCACCTCACACACTTTGTAGTTACCTCCCCAAAGTTAGGGGCAATTATAGAGACTGGGTTTATAATGTTCCTATTTTTGGATTACCTAATATTGAGGAAAGAATAAAGGCTCTATAAATAAAAATCTAAATATTTGATTTGAAGTTCTCTTCATTAAAAGTTTTGAGATAATGATTAACTTTTTGATAGACTACTACCTATCCTAACAAGCTTGTGGTATGACATAAATTATGAAAAAATAGGGTCTATGGTGGACTTTGGCCTGAGCCCAATGCTTAACATTGACTTTGCCCTTGCAATATAAAGTTATTGACAAGAAAAATAGCTTAAAATTTTGAATTAAAAATCATTTTCAAGTTTTCCTTTTTTTTTTTTTTCATAGTTTGGGATAAAATGGCATCATTTTATAAAATGATCGTTTTGGCCTTCACACAACATCATTTTGGGCATGGAAGAATCCTATTTGGATTCTGAAATAGGCATGCAAAATGGCCATTTCATTAGTTGAAATAACTATTTCACATGGCCATTTTGCATATATGACGTGTGCATAAATTTAGATGCCCCTATCAATTGTAGGGGTTGACTTTTTTGGTAAATGCATAACCATAGACATGAAAGGCATTTTCTAAATGCTGATTTCTTATTTAAAAGTGATTTTTTAAAACAATGTTCTCTTTTTCTCTCAAGTAAACTGAAGATCAATTCTTAAGGCAATTATACACTATGAGTCAACCAATCTTCTCTTTTTTTCTTTTATTTCTTTTTTTCTTTTTCAACTATATGCTACTCTGATATGGTGTTTTTTATTTATTTTCTTTATTTCCCATTTATGAGTTAAAAGCAGTAACCTTTTTTTTTGTTCCCCATCTACTAGTTAGGTATAGTACCCTTATTTTTTATTTTGTTTTCTATACATCTACCAATTAGGTGAGATAATTTATTATCTATCTATTACTAATATTATGTTCTTATTTATTTATGATTTAATCTTCTTCATTCTCTTTTTCATCCATTTACAAGTTAAATGTGATGATTTAATTCACACGTTATTTCTTATTTATTTTATTCCTTTCTTATTTATTTAATTATTTATTTTATGTTATTTTATTATTTTATTCTTTTCATAATTTTAATTTGTGTTTTTGTTGTTATGTGTGTTGTTTGATCTTTTTGGGATTTATTTGACTTGTCTATTTCCTTCTTATCAAACATGTGATGAAGTGAACCTTTTCATTATTCTTCTCTTTTATTTGTTGTTATTTTATTTATTTTACTTTCTTTAATATTTATTTTCTTACTAATTTTTCTTTTTGTTTTTATTATTTTGGTTTGACTATATTTTAGGCAATTTTAATGTAATTTTATTTTTATTCGATTAGAATATATTTTAGGTAATTTTCTTATAAATTTTCCATTTTTAGTTTAAAATGTATTTTAGGTAATTGCCATGAAATTTTATTTTTGCACACTTTATTCTCTTATTTTTCTCTGTATTATTCCATGAATGTTGTAATAGGTAGAAAATAATTTTTGCACATTATAAAAAATAACCAAACTAATTTCTATTCAATTAATTGGCATTTTCTAATAAAATTGGTTCTATTTTTTCTTTAATAAAATTCATAATAATAGTAAAACTTGTTTTGAATAATTGGCATGCAAGAATCGAAGTTCTTAAAGAAAATCAATTACATGATTTAATGTATGTTTTCCATTAAATTCATGTATTTGCTTTGTTCTTGTAAATATGCTCATTTTATTAGTTCTCTACATGATTGAGTGTTTTACTTTTAAAATTTGAAACCTACTTAAAGAAAAGGACAAAATTATAAATTTAATCTAGAATTTTGTACCAATTTGAGGTTTAAATAAGAGTAAGGTTTTGAACTATTCTTTGGTTTTGGCCCCACATGGTATTTTATAACTTTAGTTGGATGGCAACTCTTACCTTGTGGTGCCTCACTCAATCTTTCTAGGCTAATCAAATAGGAATGTCTTAAGATTCCTCTAATTTTTTTCTTATCCTTCAGGATTTGGGATACGAGATTTAGGCTGAGTCTTTGGTTGCTTCTATTTAACTAGCATTAAAAAAGAAGGGACATAAACATTGTGGAATTTTCTATGAATTTGTGGATGCATGTGCATATTATGTGAGTTACAAAAAAAGAGAGAATGATAAAGAAGAAGATCAATTAATGCTAAGATAGAATTAATGAGCCTAATGGTATGTTACTAATTTTATGTCTTAAAACATGTTTTAAACTTAAAAGTGTGTGTATGTATTAAATTATGATGTTAATTGTATGTAGTGTATGTGTAGTTGTGTAAAATGATGTTTACAAAATATGGTTATTGAATTATGCTAAATAAATGATATTATAGGGTTAAGTGATAAATTAAAGACATTAAAATGTGAGTATAGGTTAGGCCGAAGGGTATCTATAAAAGAGAAAAAAATGGGTTTTAATGATAGGTACTGGGATTATGAAGTGTTAAGATAGTTAAAGGCAAGATGTATGCATATGTATATAAAAGAGTGAGTAAATGAATACTATGTGAGTGATGTATGAAATTGATTTATAGTATTTTATAATATTCATGTATAATGTTGCAAAAAGCCTAAGGAAACATAATGTGACATAAAATAGAGATAAGTTTAGTATATAATAAAACAAAAAGGAAGCATAGGTGAATAATGAGTATAAGTATGGTTAATAAAAGTAAAAAATATGTGATAAAGGCATTGATAAAATGAAAGTATGTTAATAATTAAAGCTTAAGTGAATATATATATATATATATATATATATATTATAGATGACTTAATTTTGTGTTTAGGACCTTCTTGTGTATTTGGACTTTGATCCGACCTGAAAAGCTCACGATGCAACTCAAATTGCAAAAAAAAAAGGAATCTGTGTCGGTTCAGCTCAAGCCTAAAACTCGACACTAATTCCAATGGGAGTGTGGGTGAAGCCCCTGCACTATGGACCCATTCACCTTTTTTGGCCTATGATGATCACTAGAGATAGGCTCTTAAGTAATGGCACAAGCCCCTTAGAAAGATAATCTGTACAGACCTACCTTAGATAGGGTCCGCAGAGACACACTCCACCTAGGTTTATACTAGCCTAATCAGCTCTACTAAGCCTAAGGCCCATGGTTTGCTTGGACAAGTCCAAGTTCATGTCTATATGGACTAACTCAAACTTGACCCAAAGCTCGTACACTGGCAAGAAAGCATATCACTTAAGTCTATACAGACTAAGATGTATAAGTCTGCACAGACTAAGATGTACAAGTCTTGTCGATATAAAATCTTCTAGAAATAAGATATTCTTATTTGGACTATAATTCCTAATCTTATTAGGATTCTACTTCCTTTAAATGGGTAACTCTTAAACCTAAGCCTATAAATACATTTCTTAGGTATGAAGAAGGAGGAGGCTAAGAGGCAAATTCACAGCAACTAAAAAACCTATCCATAAGACTAGGAGAGGACTCAAACGAGGATACGATCTACTAGTTTTATTAGCCACACTTAAAATAATTCCTTCTATACATATATATAGAAGGAATTGTTAGGTCACACCATAACTAATTAATGACTCACTTTCTGGATGTACAATATACTTTGTTGTATTCTTTAAATACTACTAATTTACTTTTTATATATGAAAATATGGCATAAATACTTTAAATATAATGCATGCTTACTTGATATGGGATTAATAAATGTTACAATATACAAAGAAGGCATATTATTGAGGCATAAACAAGAACTAATTTATGAACCTTTTTAGTACAGAAGATTAGAGGTCTTGGTCTTAAGGCTAGGAGGTGACTCCACTAACTACTCTTATCCTCGATAAAAATACATAATCTCTACATATATGTGTGTGTGTGATTATTAATATGAGTAGGTGTAATTTTCCTATATTAAGTGTGTATTGGTCTAATTATACATGTATGGTGGTGAGATTTATAGTATATTGGTTTTAGTTGTTGAGATGTATAATGAAAAGCAAGAGTTGATATGTGTGACATGTATAGGGCCAAAACCAATATGTAAAGCTATATGTTGATGACGTAGGGTAATTGGTTAAGCTTATGTTTTATGTAAAGTTAAGTATGGGATAAGTATGTTAAATATCAGTTTAATTAAGAAGGTGTTAATTGAAATGAGATGGATATGTTGATATCTATTAATTATAAAAAGTTAGTGAAAGAAAATTCATATGCTTAAACTAAAACTCTATGTTAAAATATGACATATATTATGCATAATATATATAAATTTGATACATTAGGATTATAATCATGGGGTGGTATAATGGAAAGTAAGTATGTATGAGTATTTGATGTGAAGAACAAGTTGATAATATATAAATGCATGAGATTTGTATAATAAACTAGTGATATAAGAAGTTTAATTGACTTATTATAGATGATTGCATAAATGTGGTCCAAACTATTGAGGTTAGATTATTTATTCATTATGTGTGCTATATTTACACTACTATATTATACTTAATAGAAATGATAAAAGGGAATCTTGAGAGTAATATATGATCCAAGTATGAAAATGGTTATGATATGAATCAATAAATAAAGGTGTTTATGATATAATGCAAAATGGCATGAGTGCCCTTGAGGCATGCAAAACATTATGGCATGGTTATAGGAGATGGTTATGTCATGGTAATTCAAAGCTTAGTTTTAATAAGATTATAATTTGATTTGTCTATGGTGTTGATAATGCATAAAGTATGACATTGACAAGAACATAATGATAAAAAACCTTAGATATGCCATTTGGTCATTTGTCAGCCAAATGACTTCTAAAATCTAAAAAAACTATTGTAAGAATAAGAAACATAATTAATAATTATGATTAGCCCATATGATTAGACAACCTATTCTCGGTAGGTTGATTGGCTAACTAGGGATAGATAACAATTGCTAGAGTACTTCGTTGCCTCTATTATGTGGGTGCAACCATTGTGAGGTCTATAGGGCCATTGCACCAACCTATGCAGGTGTAGCCACCAAAAGGTTCATAAGGCCATTACACATGCCTTTACAGGTATAGCTACCATGAGGTCCATAAGGCCATTACTCACACTTATTTAGGTGCAGCTGCTGTGAGGTCCATAGGGCCACTACACATAATTATATGGGTGCAGCCACCATGAGGTCTATAGGGCAACTTACACACCTATGCAGGTGCAGCTACCATGAGGTCTAGGGCTATTGCACATACTTTTGCAGGTGTAGTCATCAAGAGGTCCATAAGGCCATTATGCATATGATGAGACTCCTATAATTATAGCTAGACCTTTGGGTCATCATTAGGTTATTGTGGTCACCAATACCCATTATCTAATATGGGGATTTTTTTTTGAGTATGGTCAAAGGAAAATGGAGATTTAAATTCAAAATTAATATAAAGAGTTATTTAAGAAATGTTAGACCTTAAAAGGCTTATATCCTATTAAAAGCATGTTTTACTATTATAATTGGTATGTTATATATGTAGGATTGAATTTAAATGCTAGCATATGCAAATAAGATGGGTGAGTAATGATTCTAAGAGTTAGGCATATGACTATTTAATAAATGTGCTAGAAGTTGTAAATAATGCATGTATAATTGTTTACATGTAATTTTATACAATGCTAAGCAACTAAGGCAAATGACCTATATATCTGTGTTAGGATATAACAAGCTAAAGAAAAACTAGATGTAGAAATAAATATTTATAATGGAGTGTGAACTTAATACATATGAAGTTGACATAACATACTAAGATTTGGTAGTGAAATAGATAGTAAACATATGGTAATTAATTGGAAATTTCATATGTAGATAGACAATAATTAAATCTAACTTAAGTTAAAATTGATAAGTATAGTGTTTATAAAACACGTTATAAATTATCTATGACAAAAATCATTTTGATCACACAAATTCCTCAAAATTTAAGTATATAAACATGTGTTAAATATTTGTGCTATGGAAGTAAAATATGATAATGTATATATGGGCATGCTATTACTAGATATACCATTAAGCTATAAAGCTTAGGACATCATTTGATTTACAATGTGTAGTATGTAAGATTGTAAGATTGAGGTATTTGCACATAGGAGAAAAACTTAGAGTTCAAAGAGGAGTTGCTAATGTATAAAGGATTTATGTGGCTTGTATAATTTATTTAGATTCAAGCTATATATAGGCACTCATACATATTTTGTTAAGGATTGTGGGCCTAAATTATATCAAAGATGTTTATAAACTCATAAGTATGGGATGTATGTATATATATTATAATACATGGTTACTTAATTTTGATATATGATCCATGTGTGGTTTGCCATGTCTTGAGATGTGATGAATGATTAAAAGGATTGGTATAGTGAAGATATGCTATTAAGTATATGAAAGTATCATTTTAAATAGGTTACTATTCATAGTTGTAACACCCCATGCCCAATTCTACAAGAAATCAGGCAAAGAACATATATATAATAATGCATGGTTACTTGATTTTGATCTATGATCTATGTATGGTTTGCCATGTCTTGAGATGTGATGAATGATTAAAAGGATCGGTATGGTGAAGATATGACATTGAGTATATAAAAGTATCTTTTTAAACAAGTTACTATTCATAGTTGTAACACCTTCTGCCTAATTCTATAAGAAACTAGGCAAGGAACATTACTTCCTAGAGGTCACCCATCCTAGGATTTCCTTGGCTAGCTTTCATTTAACTTTTGCTAAATCTAAATCTAATAAGTAATTTAGATCTATTCAGTAGAGCTAATTAATTCTTATTTTTATGCCAGTCATATGGCATTCATTATCCAATTATATAGAAATTTTTGACTTATTACTAATGTCTGTGTGCCTAAATCTTTCATTTTAGTATTCTCTAGTATCTCAATAATATTCATGCCATTCTACCCATATAACCTACACTAATATGCATAAGTGCCATAACATTTATCTTACATATCATTATGATGATGAAGTTTTACCTAGACACCTTTCGACTACATAGCTAATTGCTTTACACTGTTAATTAGTCCTATTACCTATGGATCGAGCAATCGATACGTTGAGTATACACTTAGTAATGAGTTTAGCAAAACATGCATTGTACCATCCAACAATTCAACACACATAGAGCATACAACCACAACTCAATCCATTGTTATATTAGTATCTATATTATTTTCCACTCGTACTGTTTCATTTCTTTCTGTGTTACCTTTAGTAATTGATTCTGGAACTAGTTATATCATATTCATCAATATCTAATAAGGTATCGATGGTAGATTCTTCCTTAGTTATTATTTCAATTCCTATCTTTTTCTTCTTTCTATGTCATTTTTGTTCTTAGCTCATTTTCACCTTTGTTCTCTATGACTTTGAACTATTAATCAACTATTTTATTGAAGTGGTTTAATTATTGGTTCTAGTCTCCTTTCAGCCAATTTATACTTTCATTACCTATGTGACTATTCAATTCATCATCCTTTTATGTGGTTCCTTTGAGAGATAAACTTATTTGTTTTAACTCTCTAGTAGTCCCTATATAAATTTACTTCAATTATCAGTCTTTAATACATAATTTATTCAAATAATTCAGAATTTGTTATAATCTTGGCTTTATTTATTAAGTATCTTCTTTTTAGTTCAACTTTTATTTCTATTTATCAATAATCACAATTTACTTAAAATATCATATTGCAAATGCCATTAATCCCATTATGTAACATTAAATCATCTAGACATTATGTCCAATTCGTTTCGAGGGCTATCCCTGAGAGACAACTCCTGAATCACTGGATAGTGGGAAATCATACAATACAAAGGCCCATATTTTAGACCTCAGTAGTTATACCTACTTAATGTAGTGGCCCATATCCCAAACCTCAGCGGTTGCACCTACCTAGTCCAAAAATAGGATGAGTAAATAGCAAGGATCATACTATGCAGTGGCCTGTATTCTAGACCTTAGTAGCTGTACCTACCTAGTGCAGTGGTCCACCTCTTAGACCTCATTAACTGCACCTACCTGGTCTAATAGTAGGGATCAATTTGTAGACTTCCTAATACCAGAAAAATCAACCATATGGGTAATAGGGATTAGTCTGTAGATCCCCTAATACCTAGAGCATGTAAGGTCGAATAATGTTCGACACCTGCACCTGTTATAAAGTAGGCTAATATCAAATTAGACTCAGCCTCTAGCAGCTACTAATCCCTAGTTGACTAGTCAACCCATCCAGTGGGTGTCTAACTAACATGGGCCAACTCAGTACCAATTTATTATTTTGGTTATCATTCATCATTTTCATTACTTTAGGTCCCACCTCATTAATTTGTTCCCATATGATAAATCAATTATTTCATAGTTCAGTAATCTATCATTGTGTCATCCAATCAACTTACCTTATATGTTTCATTTGCCTCCTTTATTGCTATACTAATTATTTTATTCTCTGTATCTCTTGCTCATGATATTAACACTTAATAATTTCATCTCATTGTTATTTACTCTTTAGCATTGTATAATTGTATCTTGTTCAAGTCATATTAAATTATTAAGTTAATTCCATATTTTCTGTTATCATACATACTTGTCTTACAATACACTTTGGCTGTTCAATTTTTATAAATTATATATCCGATCATCTTTGTTATTACTTTTATTCTTATCCTATTATTTCTTTTTCTCAAATTTCATATCTAGATATAATATTTAGTTGTGGGCCATACCTTAGTATACACTTAATTTAACCTTCATTCATCCAAATAAATAATCATTAGGCATTAACTAAATAATTTAGGTCTTATATTTTAATACACTTGATTTAATTTCTTAACTTATCACCTTAGTTATATATACTCTCTAATTATGTGTCTCTCTCACATTGTACACCAATTTTGATGTTAAAAGCTCATTTACCATATCTTTAAATTTTATGCACCAATATTCTTAAGTTAGACTTTCCACTTGTTGCATTATTTATGGTCATACTTGAATTATTGTTTAATCTTCAAATCTTATTTTCTTCATGTAATTCACATTTTATCGTACCTTATACAAGTGTTTTGACTCTTCTCTCTTTCTCATAAGATTTTAATCATTATTCCCTCATTATTCGTTGCCTTAAATTTTTATTTGCTTATTCCTCCAATCCAATGTACATACTTATGTCCATTACATATTTCTTACTTAGATAATATATTTTTTTATTATTATTCCACTTACTTAAACTCAAGTTTATTGTTTAAGCCACATTGTTAATCCTATATTTACACACCTCTTTAAAATCCATTAACTCTAAATTTCCTTATACCTACACCAATCATGTTAGTACTAAATTCATATTAACTAATTCTAGCAATCAATCAATTCTTCATTTTCCATTATTTCCATCACCCAAACCAAACCTAACGCTACCTTACCAATAATTCCATGCTAATTATCACTCAGTCCATATATATACTAGCTCTTACACTATTCAGCCTAATTGCTAAATCACATATGCATCTTATCTTTATTCCTTTTTTTCATGCATACTCATTCATTTTAATTTATCAAAATTATTTCCATAATCATCACATTTAAACACACACTTTTGCCAACATAATTCTCCACACACACAATCATACATACATATAACCAAATTCCATAACACACAAATACAATGCAAGTTTCCACTAACTTCACTTACAATGGACTCTAAGTCATGTTTAAGCTACTCCAATTTCTTTATTTTTCCTCTTCCTCCTCCAATTCCTTGATTTTTTCCTATATGTCACTTTTAGGATTCAACTTTAAAAATTCTTACAAAATTCTACGTAGCTTCAAAATGAATTCTCTCTCCATATATATACCTATACCTTAAATACTATTTAGGAAAAATAAGGGACCTTAAAGAAAATCACTCACTTACCAAAGTGTCATTATTCACTCTATCCTTAAATCTCAAATTTTAAGCTTCCTTTTTCATTTCTATCACTTGGAATGTCTTTAGGAGATCATAGAGGCTAGGATCTATATAAATTTCTTAAAGTTTAGTAGTGTATAGAGGGAGTAAGGAAAAAAGATGGAGGGTATGGCGTTGAAGAAGAAAGGGAGAGAAAACTTTCTTAAATCTTTTACATACACTTCTATCCACCTCGTATGGATCATCACCCTTTTATGTAAGTGATGAAGGGCTTATATCATGCCATTTGGTGATCGGATGGCCATAATTAATCCTATTTTCCTTTTAAACATCTAAAATTTTCAATATTTTTTTGTAGCTTTTTTGGACCTTTAAAAATCATTGCTTGCTTTAAAAATCCTCGATTAGGACTAATTAGGGCCTCATAAAATTTCAAGTCAAAATTCCTTTGAGAACTATAGTAATTATTCAATTAAGTAATTAATAAATTCCCAAAAATTATTAAACGACCTTAGAAAATTAAAATTCCTTCACTAATGGATTCGTTGGAATTTTTGAGCTTAAGAGTGTGCTATTTTTAGGTCCATCTTGGCATTTCCTGAAGCTATCCTGGCACAACCTCAACTAAGATCACTGTTCACTAATTCTCAGCCTGAAATAATTTATTGGTTCTGCTAAAATTTTTAATTCCCCTATTTTCACCATTTTTTGGCTAGTCAAAGTTGTTTGATTAGTACTCCTTTTTGACTACCATGTGGTTCCTCAGTGTCCTAAGAGACAATGTTCAGAGCTTGAGAGTACTGTTCATGAAATGGTGATTTATAGGCATTACAATAGTGGTAATTATGTCACTGGTATAGCCATTTTGCCACCAGATTTTCAACATAATAATGTTTGAATAGGTTAACTGTGACACCTCTTACACAGTTCGGTCACCAGTCGATCACTAAACATGATTAAGAAGTGCTCACATAACATGCTATCTTATATCAAATCATACAATGTTATTTAAAACAATCTTATCAATCGGGATTAAAACATCAAAATGTGAGTTTTCAAAAAACTTTTCAAAACCAAGTTACATATTCAAATTCAAAAATCCTTATGCCAAAATTTTTATAGCATAACGGCTGTACTGAGTACTATCCCAAAATTTAAATAGTAACTTACAATCAAGAAAAACACTTCTAAGACATTACTCAACCTTTTTTTATCTCCGTGATCCTCTTTATCAGTCTAAATTACACATCATCACAAAACACAATCTCAACCTTAGGAAGAGATATCATACAAGTTTAAAACATATGAAAGAACTTAAATAAGGTTACAAAACCATAAAACATAATTAAAATTATAGTATAGATAGTTTAGGCCCATAACTTAAACATTACAACATAAGAGTGCTTAAACATTACAATATAAGAGTGCTTCTTTTACAATCTATACAATTTATAACAAGCTATTTATAACTAAACTATACCAAAATCAACGCTTCTTCTCGATATTCTTGGTGTCTTGAGGATTTGGCTCAAATGTCCTTACCAATGCATCAAAAGTAAAAACAATACACTAAGCAAATAGTTTAGTGGTGAAATTACATTAACTCATGCAACATAGCTATTTTATTATCATGTATTATCATTTTCTTACTTGCAACAACATGCGCGAGTCATAATATGTAAAATGCTATACATAACATGCTCAAGCTAAATGTCATGCTAAAATGGTATAAGTCACATAATAACATGGAAAACATAGTTCACATACAAATTTAATTGTTATATGACTAATGAAAAAGTCCATTATTAAATTTCTTATAAGATCATTATTTGATGCCCACATGACAAAAAAAAATATCCTACGGATAATAGGAGTGGACGACAAGTACAACCTCTATGAACTCAATGGCTCATCTACCAATGTGGATCTGAAGATCAAATATATTATGAGACCCAAAGGTTAAACGCAACATGAGTCTAAGATCGAGCATAACATGAGTGTAAGGCTAGCATAACATTATGGTCATTATGACCATTTATGAATTAAAAGTTCATCTGCTAACATGGATTCGAAGATTAAGATTATATAGGCCTTGAGGTCAAATAGAAAGTGGACTCGTAAACAAAAACCATAAAAACACTATTGTGCCCTCACAGCTACTATTATACCCTTAGTTAACCGGTTAACCTATCTATCTAAGTTGTTATGCATATGGGCAATTAACATATTTCATTTTAGTTCCACAAATTTAATTTAAGCTTAAAATGGCTTTTAATTATTGTAAGGTCAACAAATGACCATATCAAGTAATTTAGAGTTTTTAGCTATTAATTATGATTATACATATTATGTTCATGCAATGCCACATTCCAATGTCCATTTTTACATACTTATAGCAATGCATGGTCAAAATCACTCTAACAACATTCCATTATCATTTGATGATCAATAATCATTAATTTACCATGCATTCTCATTATGTGCTTAATCCAAGCATTCACAAGCTTAGTTTACCTAGTTGGCCACTAAGCCCTAAGCATAAACCATAAACCAAAACTTTATATTATACCTTATACACAATTACCCATAAGGTTGCATTAATACATAAGGAAATATATATCCTCAATATATGCATAGCCTAACATACATACATGAATACAACTTAAATTTTACAACACCATTATGCTTGCAATCCTCATGTCCATTCTAATAGATGCATCCATGCATATGTATGCAACAAGACTAGCATACATTACTCAAGTATACTCAACAATTCATATGGCCATCCATAGCAATAAAAATCCATAACACATCTAAATGTCATATTGTACTTTAATAAGGATATGGTCTATATTTCTATTTACTACATCCATAAGGCATGATAATTACGATTCAATTTTGTATACTTCCTTATTAATGAACATTCATGATGATGCATTTAGTAAATCATTAACCATGTTTAAAAACTAATTATATGCATTATAACATAACAAATAAATACACTAATATACATCAAGTCCATTCAACCATAAGTGTTTAAGCACACCAAGGGAGTATATTTTAATCGTACAACACCATATAACTTAATTCTAGGTCAATTAATATCAATCCATATTATAAGCATGCATAGATAAATATACACACCATTGTGCACTGATTAAGACCATTCAACCATAATAGCAATATCACCCATACATGCATTCTCCATCATGCCACACATATTCAAAATATCATACAAGCATATTTAAACATCCTACATACTAATTAACACTATTAAACTCCTAATTGTCTATTACATGGCATTAATTACCCAATTACATGCATATCCATATTATGAAATTTTAGGGCATAATCAAATTTTCATGTTATAATTGGATTTCACATACTGAAATGATCATAATATAACCCTGAGGATAGCCTAAACCTTTACTTTCCCTTTGTTGTGAGCTTTGTTTGTTTTCTCAACTACCTATTATAGGTTCGATATGTAAAAATTCATATTAAATAATACAGGCCATAAAAATGAAAATCAACTACATAAGATGACTTTTGGGCACTTTATTAACATGGGAAAATATCAAGTTTAAAAAATTCTTAATTGAACCGAAAGAGGTTACTATTCACCACATCTTAAAATTGAGTAATTCTTTCGATTTCCTTTGAATTTCTCTCTTCTAATATGCTTTAGAAACCATAGAGGGACCCAAAAATGTTTCAAATGAACCAATTTGAGCTTAAATGGAAGGTTAATGTATAAAAAATGGGGGAGGAAGAACATTGAAGTAATTGGCTTCATGGAGGAGAGAGGATGAGGAGAAGAAATGAAAAGGTTAACCAAAATATAAAGTTTAACCCTTTAAATAATTTTTGGAATTTTAATATTTTTCCCATTTTTTCTCCTCTCTTTCTTCCCTATTTCCTTCTCTTTTAAGCTCAATTAAATTTCACTTAAACATTCAAAAATTCACTAAATTTAGGCCCTATAATCCTCTAAAATCAAGAGCTCAAAAAATGAGAAAAACTAAATTAAATAGCCACTTTTATGTTACTCGATATTTAAATAAAGTGCTTCCTGACCTCCAAAAATTTCAATTCTAGGACTAATAGGCTAATTTGAATTTTTGAGTATAAAGTTGTATAAATCCCAAAATTTTCTGAGCAACTTTCGAAATATTTTACGATTTAGCTTTGCCTTGGTCATTATTCATAAGACACTATTGTAAAAACTTTCGTAGCATTTTTAACTAATTAAATAACTTTTGATTGGTTTTAAACTTTACCAAAAATTATCTTATGATTAATACTTTTATCCGAAAATTTTAGTGTTTGTCGGGTCTCGATAACACTATTCATCTTGAGAAAGTACTATTTACAGAAGTCAAGATTTTCAGATCGTTACATTAATTACCCTTTTAAATGAAATGTCATCCTTGACATTACCTGGTTTAACTAGGTTAGGGTATTGGTCCCTTATCTGAGCTTCTATTTCCCATGTTACATCTTTCATCCCATAGTGCTTCTAAGCAATTTTTACGGGTGGAATTGTCTTATTTTTCAACTCTTTAACCTCTTTTGCAAAAATCCTGACTGGTTCTTCTTCATAAGATAGATCTTGTCTCACTTTGACCTCTCCTACTAATAATACATGTGTTAGATCCAATCAATATCTTCTAAGAATTTATGCATGGAAGACATCATGAATCAGCTGAAGTCCTATTGGCAATGCTAGTTTATAGGCTACTGGCCACCACACATTCTATCACTTTATATGGCCTAATAAACCTTGAACTCAACTTTCCTTTCTTAGCAAAATGTAAAAGTTTTTTCCATGGTGAAACCTTAAGAGACACCTTGTCTCCCATTGTAAACTCCATATCCTTTCTCTTGAGATTAGCATAAGACTTTTGTTTATCACAAGCTACTTTTAACCTGTCCTTGATAATCTTCAACATCTCTTTGGCATCATTGATCAAATCCGGTCCCATAAGCTTGTTTTCAATGAGCTCACTCCAACATAAAGGAGTTCTACACTTCCTTCTATATAGTGCCTCATAAAAAGCCATGCCCAAACTTGCTTAATTGCTTTTGTTGTATGCAAACTCTGCTAATGCCAGATATCAATCTTAGCTACCTTCAAACTCGATGGCATAGCTCCTTAACATGTCCTCAAGCACCTGACAAAGATGCTTCATCATAAGCATAACATCATACATATATTAACATCACTTCACTCAAGAATCACAACATTACCTAAATAACTCTTTCTAATTGTTCGTTAGTCTATGGATGAAATGTCGTGCTGAAACTTTATGGAGTACCTAAGGTATTATGAAGCTTCTTCTAAAACCTCGACATAAATTGTGGGATGCAATATGATATGATGGAAGACAACACTCCATACAATTTGATGACCTCATTAATGTATAATTCAACAAGTTTCTCCCTAGAATAATCCATTCTTATCGGTATAAAATAGGTTGTCTTTGTAAGATGATCTATCGTAACCCATACGAAATCATGCTCCCTCCTTATCATAAGCAACTTAACCATAAAATCCATGGTGATTCTATCCCATTTCCATTTTGGAATTGCTATATATTGTAGCAATCTAGATAGAACTTGATGTTTTACCTTCACTTATTGACAAGTAAGGCACTTGGTTATGAACTCTAATATGTCTCTTCTCATACTAAGCCACTAATAGTACAACTTCAAATCTAGATACATCTTCATGCTACTAGGATGCATAGCATAAGAAACATTGTGAGCCTCATTTAAAATCTATTTCTTTAACTCTTTGACCTCTAAACATAGATCCTATCATGGCAATATAGATAACCATCACTCTTTATCTCATACTTAGTAGGCTTCCCCTCTTGGATGGCACTTATTATGCTTATTAACCTATGATTATCCTTTTTACTATCTTTAACTTGTTATAACAAACTAGGCTTGACTTATATCTCTACCAATAGAGCATTATCAGGTATAAACTGAAGCTTAGCATTCGTGGTTCTCATAACCGCCATAAACTTCCTGCTAAGAGCATCAACTATTATATTAGCCTTACTAGGATAATAGTCAATCAAATAGTTGTAGTCCTCAATCAATTCCATCTATTGTCTCTACCTCAAGTTTAGCTCCTTCTGTGTCAGAAGATACTTTAAACTGTTGTGATTAGAATACACATAACACTTCTCTCTATGGAGATAATGTCTCTAGATCTTCGATGCAAACACTATCATTGCAAGCTCTAGACTATAAGTAGGGTAGTTCTTCTCATGTGACTTCAATTGTCCAGAAGCATAAGCAACTACCTTGCCTTCTTACATTAGAACATATCTCAACCCATTATGTGAAGTATCACTGTAGATAGTAAAGTCCTTCCCATAAATCAACTAAACTAGAATTTGTGCTTCTATCAACATCACCTTAAGCTTGTTAAAGCTCTTTTGACATCTGTCATCTTAGAGAAACTTAACATCTTTCCTTAATAGATAAGTTATAGGTGTTGCTATTAATGAAAAACCTTTAACAAACCATCTATAGTAACTAGTTAACCTAAGGAAACTGATGATCTCATGGTATTCCAAGGTGGTTTCCACTCTATAATTACTTTAATCTCACCGGGATTAATCTGAATCCCCTCTGTTGAAGCTATATGTCCAAGAAAAGACACCTTACTGAGCCAAATCTCCCACTTATTGAGTTTGCCATAAAGCTTTTCTCCTCTTAGAGTCCATAAAACTATCCTCTAATGTTGTTCTTATTTTTCTCTACTCTGAAAATAAACCAAGATATCAATAATTAAGAAAACTACAAATTGATCTAGATACTATCTGAAGACTCTATTCATTAGATCCATAGAAAGATATAGGACCATTGGTAAGCCCAAATGGCATTAACAAAAACTCATAGTGGCCATATCTCATTATGAAAGCTATCTTCACCACATCAAACTCCTTTACTCTCAATTGGTAGCAACCTAACCTCAGTTCAATGTTAGAGAATACTTTAGCCTCGTTAAGCTATTCAAAGAGTTCATTAATCCATGGCAACATATACTTGTTCTTGATGGTCACTTTGTTCAGCCATCTGTAATCCACACATAACCATGAAGAACCATCTTTCTTTTTCACAAATAACACTAGTGCTCCCCCAAGCAAAACACTTGGCCTTATAAAGCCCTTATCAAGTAACTCTTAAAGCTAAATCTTTAACTCTTTTAACTCTATTAGAGCCATCTTATATGGAGCTATCGAT
>CANXYI010814239.1:0-11064 GCA_948208565.1 Hura crepitans | reverse complement strand
CCTGAATAAAGCATGCCTTAGGGATGATTTTCCCTTGCCCTATATTGATTTACTATAGTGTAGCTATAATGGCCATGTATTCATTTGTTGATGGATTTTCAAGGTACTACTAGATCTTAATGAAGGTGATTGACAAATGCAAAACTGCCTTTATAACTAAATAAGGGACATACTACTATAAAGTGATGCCTTTTGGACTAAAAAAATGCAGGAGCAATCTACCAATGGATAGCAACTAAACTTTTTCGTGACATGATGCACAAAGAAGTTGAGGTTTATGTGGACGATATAATGGTGAAGTCTACTGAAAAGGAAGGACACTTCGAAGCATTGGAAAAGTTCTTCTAAAGATTAGACCAATTCAATAGGAGGCTTAACCCCAAGAAGTGCATTTTTGAAGTCACGTCAGAGAAGTTGTTGGGATTCATGGTTAGCAAAAATAGGATTGACATAGATCCAGTCAAGGTAAAAGCAATCTTGGAAATGCCTACACCTCGATAAAAAAAGGAAGTTAAAGGATTTTTGGGTAAACTTTAGTACATCAACCAGTTCATAACCAAACTTACACTGGTTTGTAAGCCTATATTCAATTTATTACACAAAGGACTACCAAAGGAATGGAACGAAAATTGTGAGTAGGCTTTTTAAGCCATTAAGCAATATTTAACAAAACCTCCTATCCTAAGACCAACAAAACCTAGAAAATCCCTAATCCTGTATCTAGTAATCGAAGAATCTTCTATAGTACCTCTCATCGCATAAGTAGACAAATCTGGAGTAGAAAATGCAGTCTATTTCCTAATTAAGAAATTGCTCCCATATGAATAGAAGTATGCAGAAGTGGAAAAGATATGTTTACGAGTAATTTAGGTCTCCAAAAAGCTACTCCACTACTTTTAATCATACAAGGTGAAGGCAGTAGCAAAATATGATCCCTTTAGATACTTATAAACTGCACCTTCTCTAATAGGTAAGATAGGCCGTTGGATCTTGCTTCTACAAGAGTTTGACATTTCCTATGTCACTAAAAAGATGATTAAGGGTTGAGTAGTAGCTAAATTCCTAGCATGACATCCAATTAAAGGAAAATAAGAAGAATTTGAATTTCTAGATGAACAATTAGGGACAATCTCCCAAGAAGGATGGAAAATGTTATTTGATAGAGCCGTAAACCAAAAAGGTGTAGGAGCTGATGTGTTACTCATCAATCCAGAAGGCAAGTAGATGTTCCTAGCTAGGAAGTTAGAATTCCATGCAACTAATAATGTAGTAGAATATGAAGCATGCATTTACGGCCTCAAAACCTTATATCAGATGGAGGCAAAAGTAATTGATGTATATGGGGATTCCATGTTAGTTATACAATAAGTAAAGGGTAACATAGAGATCAAGGATGAGAATTTGAGCAAATATGTTAGAATACTCATAGATCAATTAGAAAGATTTGTCCAATGCACTTTCCATCATATCCTTAGAGAATAAAACCAAGTTGCAGATGCCTTAGCCACTTTGATGTCAGTATCGAACCTTACTAAAAAGGATTTGCCTAAACCCATGTACTTTAGCAAATAGAGATTTCCCACATATATAGGTATAATCAGCACCACAACTGAATAAACCAATGTCGATTTACCCTGGTACCATGACATCTAAGTTTACCTAGAAATCGAGCAGTACCCAAATGATGCAACTGAGAAATATAAAAGGGTCCTACAGAAGTTATCAGTTCAGTTCATTTCTTACAAAGGGATGTTATACAAAAGGCAGTTGATGATATCTAGCTCAGATGTGTAGATGAATTACAATCTTAAAAAATACTCATAGAGATGCACGAATGAGTTTATGGTCCTTACATGAATGGAAAAAACTTGGCTAAGAAGATCATGCGATTAGGATACTACTGGTTAACGATAGAAATAGATTGTTGTAACTTTGTTAGAAAATGTCACAAATGCCAAATCTATGGGAACCTAAGACACCTACCCTCTAATGACTTAACTAGTCTGTCATCTCCTTGGCCATTTTTAACATGGGGAATAGACATATAGGGAAATAAGGCCAGCTACTAAAGGGTATAGATAAATAGTGGTGGCAATTAATTACTACACAAAATGGGTCAAAGTTGAATCTTTCAATAAATTGGGGGCAAAATAAATGGCAAAACTTATTAAAAGAAATATCATATACCTATATGGATTGCCATAGCAAGTTGTCATGGATAATGGAGTATAATTCTAGGGTGAAACTAGGTAGCTCTTACAGAAATACAAAATTAAGCATCACAAGTCTTCTCCATACTGACCTTAAGCTAATGGGGCAGTAAAAGCAGCCAATAAGAATATCAAGAAAATTTTGCAAAAAATAACAATTACCTACAAGGATTGGTCAGACATGTTACCCTTCGCACTATGGGGATACAAAACAACTATCAGAATATCTACATAAGCCATGCCTTATTTGTTGGTCCACGGAATGGAAGCAGTGTTGCCAATAGAAGTTAAAGTTCCTTCACTCAGACTTGTGCTGGAAGTAGAAATACCAAAAGTAGAATAGGCTAAAAATAGATATGAATAGTTTGCATTAATTAATGAAAAATTACTTAAAGCTCTTTATCATATACAATTGTACCAAAAGAGGATTGCTAGAGCTTACAACAAGAAAGTTAAGCCTAGACCCATACAAGAAGGTAATTTGGATTAAAACAAACCAGACCTTTATTAGAAGATCCAAGAGGAAAGTTCAAGCCTAATTAAGAAGGTCTATACCTAGTTAAAAAGATATTTAAACATAGAGGTGTTAAGATCTCAGATTTAGAAGGCAATGAATTCTCAAAACCTGTCAATATGGATAAGCTGAAGAAGTACTTTTGTTGAAGATAAAAAAAAGTCTACTAAGTTGAAAACCCAAATAAGGTAGCTTAGGCAAAAGTTAGGACACCCCGATGAGGTGAAAACCTATCAGGCACTTCATGTAAAAGTTAGGGGATATGAGAGAAAATGTTGAATCAAAAAAATCTTTTCAAGGCTAATTGGTAACGATAGTATCACTAATAGGAAATTAATATATTTGCTAAGATTAAGTAGCTTAGTTTCAAATGCAATAATAACAAGAGTGCTTTAGTTATGATCATTGATAGGCAAGATTCTGTTTAGTGAGAAACATTATATAAGTAACTAAACTCTAAAGAAGAGTCTAAATACATCTTTTCTTTTCAAACATAGATGTTTTTATCCTCAAGTTTTCTCTTTAGTTCCAACTTCCTATTGTCTCTAAATGTACTTAGAATCCATTCTCTATAATCATCACTTGTATTTATGCTGTTGTTAGTTGCATGATCAAGCATATCTCTCAGTATAGCACAATGCTTCCACAAGTCGAGAAAAGATCGCAAGAAATGTCGGGTTAAAAGTCCACCTTGAAATCCCAAAGGTTTAGAAGGGATATTGTGCAATAGATCAAATTGTCATTCAATCTGAAAAGGGATGTAAAATGTAGCATGTCTCAATCCTATCAAGGGAACACAGCCCGAATGACAAGATAAAGAAAAATAGGTGATTTTCCATTAAGGACATCTCTATCGAATTGAAACAACAGTATTGAACCATTTAGTCCATTAGTCATAAGTACCAAACTTCTTCTCAAGCTTCCTTTCACAATAATGATTTAGAGCACACTTAATCCAAAGCTTTTCTAGAGGAGGTATAAGCAATCCCAGTTTCTCTTGTAACCAAATCTAAAAAAAAGTCATTAGATTGGAAAATTCATAAAGGACCACCTAAGCAAAAATTAGGCAAACTTGCTAGTGTGAAAACCCTCATAGGCATACTAGGCAAAAGTTAGGGTTAAAATGAAAATAAAAGCTAGAGGGAAAACCCACAAGGGCTCTCTATGCATACCTGTAAAAGAAGTGGACTCTCAGCTACAAAATTCATGTCCCCTTTCTTTAGAGCATTTAGTCCTCGAATGGTTTCAGCCAAAAAAAGCACCAAAAGGATTACAGCCAGAACATATTTCATTCAAAAGTTGAAGGAATTTAAAATCACAAAGCCCATTCTTGAAATTAACTACCAACCAATTACCAAGGACACATAACAACATGCACTTCGCCCATTCCATGAAGTTGATAGGGAACTTGTGAGCAAAGTCTAAAATTGCTTGCAAAGAGATAGGGCCCAAACCTAAAATTGCCTTCCGAACCATAGAAGGAGAAACACCTAACACAAGGATAATATCCATGGGGTATTGTTCCTCAAAAGAAGGAAAAGCCAAAGGATCATCTATACCAATAGGAAAATTCATGAGGGCAGCAAATTCCTCTAGAGTTAGGTTAACTTCTTGGTGATTGAAAACAAACACATAAAAAATGGGGTCTTAATATTGTATAGTGGCATTTAAAAAGTTATGGTCAAGCCTTACTTTTCTCAAGAATCTAAGGGCAGAAAAGTGAGCAAAGATGTTTGAAGTCCAGAAAGTCTTTGATTCCAATATTTTAGACAATTGTTGAATAAAAAAGAGAGACATGGTGACGTATGGCATAAACAAAGAAGAAGGGAAGTATTTATAGACCCTAAGTCTCACCATTCCTTTTCCTACTAAGATAATGAATCCAAAACATGTGAGGAAGTTCGCATGGACCTTAGAACATCTAGAGTTGATGTCATGTTCTGCATAAACTAATTAAGGTAGATTTGTAATAATGCCTGTTACCAATCAAGAAGAATGTCCGCATGAACCTATGTGTACAAGTCCACATGGACCTAAAACTATCAAGCATCTCTAAACAAGTCTCGTTACAAAAGGCACTTATTTGATGAATTGTTGTTCAATTATGGGTAGTGACATTAGCTATCAAACAATTGTATGTAAAGACATAAAAATTATATTCAAAATAAAAGATTTTTTTATGTTTGTATATACAAAACTTAGGCTTATGCATAAGAGAAAAATCGTTCTCATCCTCAGTATCCCCATCATCAGTTGAGAGCACTAGCTTTTCAAAAATCTTTAAGGCTCTTAATTTCTTTCTAATCGTTCAAAAAGTAGTAAACCTCCTTGATAGCTCACTTTGCAAAAGAATGAAGGATCAATGCATAACATATATGCATATATACACACACGGCTAAACTAACTATTGTAAGGAATTGCTTACCGAAAGGACTCAAGTCTCATCAATCATGGCCCTTCTGAAAGCCTCTACCACGCGAGCAGTTCTCTCTACTAGAGCTCTCTTTATCTATCCAAATCAAAATAAAAAGTGTCACATCAAGTTAAAACAATAGAATGAGCATGTAAAAAGTATCATACCAGTGTGGTGTTGTTTTATTCAAGAGTAACTAGCTAGTTGTCCTTATTGTGAAGGCGAGTAGAGGATAACTCTCTATCCACATCGTAACACATATAGCTAAACTTTAGTATGTCAGTCAATATACCCATAACTTCGTTAGGAAGTAATGACTGACTAGCAAGTGGAGTAGAAGCTCCACTCTTAGCAGTACGAGCATGAGGAGGTGAGAATTGAGAACTAGGAGAACTAAGAATAGTTCTCGCCTTTTTCTTTGATAAAGAAGGTCTAACTTCTAAAAAAGTGGTGGTAGGCTGCAATATAGCACACAGTTAAAATATGTTTTCAAAAGTAAAAGAGCAAAAAGGCCAAGCAATCTACTTAAAAAGGAGGAGGTCCCCAGGTATAAGGAACTCGAGGTAGAAAATGAGTAGATATCCAAGAGAGATAACTCTCTCCATTGTCCTTCACCAATGTACTAGCTAGAATACCAATAGTCATGCCCCGCACAAACTCCAGATCATCAATATATCTCTTGAATAACATCAAATAGAGAGGACTCTAAGGGACATGTCACGCATCAAGCCCTATGTGCCAGCCTATAATTCTCTCTCTCATAAACCATAAGTAAGCCTCTAGAGTGGTCAGCAACATCCTTTGAGAGGATAATTCTTGAGCAGAATGTAGGAAATCTAGCATCTCTTCAAATGGGAATACCCACCATGCCAACTTAACCTATAAAGGTAAGTGTTAGTTATAATCACCTAAATTATTAATAATAACTTTTCATGTGCAAGAAATACTTACATCTGACTAAGTCCTAGAGCTGAGATACTAATGGTACTGCATAAAAAAAAGATGCATTCCAAGGTCCTGAAGGGGGTCAAACCTGTCTATCCATCATTAGGTATCAACGAGGTATGTCAAGCTCACAAAGGCAAGGCAGTAAATGCAACTTATATGCCCAGACCTACAAAAGTAAAGGCACAAGGTTAAAACCATAAAAATCATATAAAGTAGAAAAAGATTAAAATAAATTACTTACCAGAACACTGGACATAAAGCCTTAAACAAATTAATGGCTCTTTCTGGTGCGAAGTAACCATATCTAAACTCTGAAAGACCTAACCAAGAGAAGAATGGCACTAGTTCCAAGAACCAATATTCTCCACTTACTCTAGAACAAGAAGGAAGCTCCAACTC
Source organism: Hura crepitans (assembly GCA_948208565.1). Lineage (NCBI taxonomy): Eukaryota > Viridiplantae > Streptophyta > Magnoliopsida > Malpighiales > Euphorbiaceae > Hura > Hura crepitans. The sequence goes on along the minus strand of CANXYI010814239.1, from coordinate 4,580 downwards.
ACACTACCATTGGCATTGGCAAATAGTGTTGTGCCCTACAAGTAGAGAAGGAAACAATATACGTATTAATCCACCTTAAACTGACTCGATAGAGTTACATCCATCTATATCTCATGCAAGTCAGTACATCTAATGCTCCTAAAGTGATCTTGAGGGATAAAACCTAATGACTCTTTCACCTCCTGAAGCCAAAGTAAGTGGTAGCGATAGCAAGCATTGAAGGCAATGGCTCACCTAGTGTATGGCACTCTGGTGATAAAAGCCCAGTCAAAGGGCATTATGTTCAGCTCATCAAATGACAAATGGAATGTATGTGTTGTGTCTATCCATCTATCTAGTAGAGCTCTAAGAGCTTATAGGTCCTAGTAAAAGTCTTCACACACCAAGTGATCCAAAAATGTTTGAAATATCATCATTCTCACCGTGTTCTTAATTGGGATAGGCATAGCGGAGTACCACTATAGTCGCCCAAAAAAGGTGCCACCACACTTAATGTGTGTCTGTACAAAAAGGTAAACACATATAAGTAAGGCTAATGTTTGCACTGACTAAGGATCAAATAAGGAAGTCTGTACGGATAACAAGCAGATAGGCCACATAAAGTTTGCACGGACTAAAAACATTCAGTAGATACAAACATGCAACAAGTTTGCATAGACTCCAAGCAATTTCAAATAAGTCCACATGGACTTCCTAAGCTACCAAATGTGGAAAATCCAAAAATCATATACTAACTACACTAGAAATAAGAATTAAAAACAAGGTTCACATGGACTAAGTCCGCCCTAGACAAATAAGTCCGTATGGACCTGTCGAACTAGAGAATCCAAACATATCCAAAAAGATAAAGAAAAGGTAGCAAAATTGCAAATAGAGTACATAGGGTAAGAAAATGTACCTAGGGGCATACTTTAGAACAAGCATGATAGGCTAAATCTGCCAAAATCAAAGTTGGGTCACTAAATACAATATCGTTCATCGGAGCAGTGCTCTGAGGGTGGTTAACCACCATAGAAGGTGTGAAACGCTTTGAAACGGGCATGGAAATGTCCTCTATTAGTGGAGGAGAAGAAATATGAGATTTCGAGCTCGTCGAAAGAAGAAACATTACTAGAGCTTTTTCTCGAGATGAGATTTCATCAGAAAAAGTCGAAGGGGATTCGCTAAAATGATGAGTCACCATTTTGCATGAGTTTTCTTGAAAGAAAATTGAAAAACAGAAGAAAAAGAAATGATGAAGAGAAGAAAAAGATGAATTGTTATCAATCTATCGATAGGTTCGCACAGACTTACTGCACAAACATTTGCATATACCTTTTTTAATCATAGTCCACACGTACTTAACTTAATTACTATTCGCACGGACTTAACACAATCATGTCTACACATACTCAAGTTACTCACAACTATATGATCTCCACATATTGCTCAATGATACATCAAGAGACAGGTATGTATCACAAAATTTGCTATATCAAACTAATATTAATTGCTATCGCATTTTCTTTTGTAAGACTTAAATTTTCTAACATTCAATTTTATGTCCAATCCAATTTTCTAAGATTCAACTCTGCGTTCAATCCATTGTGGTGAATCCATATTTTTTTCGAGTTTAGCATAACAAGCTAATCCATATTTCTTTTTGATTCAGCCTAACAAGCTGATCCAAAAAATATCTTTTACTTGGTCAAACCTAGTCGATCAAATAACCTTTGGTGAGATCAAAATTTCTTTCATCTGATTAATCTTAGTCGGTTAAATAACCTTAGGTACCTATATTTGAGGGAAGTAGCAAACTTTTGTAATGATTCAGAGGTAGGTATTCGTATTCGATGTAGCTTTACTTCAGGTAAGTAATTCTTACTTATGTACTTTGGAATGTACTGTTATTTTGGCATTTCACAACACACACCAAAGTGGGGGCAACTGTAGACACCTCACTTTTTGACCTATGATGATCACCAGAGATAGGCTCTTAAGCAATGGCACAAGCCCTTAGGAAGCAAGTCCACATGGATTTACTTTAGGGTCCATACGGACAATCCCTATCTAGGTCCATACTAGCCTAATAAGCTCTATCAAGCCTAAGGCCCATGGTCTACCCAGATAGGATCTAAGTTCATGTCTGTACGAACTAACTTAAACCTGGCCCAAAGCCCATAGATTAATGGGAAAGCATACAACCTAGGTCTACTCGAACTTGCCAACATAAAAACTTCCAAAAGTAGAATTTTCCTATTTGGACTATGAATCTTATTCCTATTAGGATTTTGCCTCATTTAGATAGGAAATCCTTAAAACCTAAGCCTATAAATACTTTTCTTATGTATGATAAAAGGGGAGGCTAAGAATCAATTTGATAACAACAAATAAACCCATTCGTGAGTCCAGGAGAGGACTCCAAAGAGGATTCGCTCTACTAGTCCAATTAGCCTCACTTTAAAATAATTCTTCCTAGACTCTAACATAATTGTGCTATTACTTGAAGAGTTTATTCACAAGGTAATATCTAAGGTCTCTTCTAAATACATTGATATTGCTTCATGAACCTATGATCTCTAAGGATTGATTACAAGTGAGGGGATTAATTACAAGTGAGGTAATTCTATGTAATTTCCACTTTGATCATAGGAGTAGGTAATGATTTTAAACCATTTTATAGTGTACAATTAATTGCCATCACTTCATATTCATTTTGTTATCTTTGTCTTAATTGCATAGACTTAAGTATGAATGTAATAACATCCGCATGGACTTACTTCCTTAACATACGTATGATATATTGTCCGTACGGACTTATATTGAGTAATAGTGTTTTAAGTGCCTTATGTGTTATGCTTTAATGTATCTTGTATACCATGTTGATAATGTTTTATGTTGTTATCATGTTGCATAAATTATCCCATTCATTAAAATACATGTTAATATGTCAACAATATTATGTAGTTTGGACAGACTCCCTCATGTGAGGAAAATAGTCCATACGAATTATCTTATTTCATTTTTGTATATTTTGTCTTTAAGTCCGCACAGACTCTCTCTCATGAGGAACATAGTCCGCATGGACATTATCTTTGATTTCTAGTTTTAACATATACATGTATTTACTTCTTAATTTTTTTATGATTTTATATGAATCCCTTATTTGGTATCGTTAAATCTCTTCCTTTGAGTTGTATGCAAGTAATATTCCTTGTTGGAGTAGAGGTCTGAATGGACATAAGTATTAATCCGCACGGACATATGCTAGAGCCTCATAGAGTTCGCATGTACCTAACATTGTACAAGTAGGACCATTCAAGTGCTTTACTTTATTTCTTTTGATTTACGTACTTATTGTTTCTTTTTATTTATTCTAGGTTGTAATAGGTAGTTAATAACTTGTTTTACACTTTAAAGCCTAGATCTCATATCAAATGAATTTCTACATAATTAATTAGTGTTTTCACAATAAAATAAAATTGAGTTTTCTTAATCAAAAGTCATAATAACAAAATGTATTTTAATAAAAGCCAATCTCCTAGAAATGGGAGTTGGGCAATTACCACCAATTCCTATAGAATTATGGGTAATTGTCAAGTTACACTACAACTATTGAATAACTTACTTTATGGATCTATAATTACTCTTATTGTATGCTTAAATATCTCAATTTACTTTCTTATACATGAAAGGTGACATAACTATTTTAAATATAATGCATACTTGCTTGAAAAGGGATGGATAAAAGTTACAATAGACAAAGAAGGCATATTATTAGGGCATAAATAAGATTTAAATTCTAAACCTTTCTGGTACAGAAGATTAAAGCTCCTAGTATAGAGACTAGGTGGTGACTCTACTAACCACTCTCGTCCCTGGTAAAAATACTTAATCTTTACAAATACTTATGTACAAGTTTAAGTGTAACACCTCCTACTTGATCCACTTTCGAACCTGACAAGAGATGTCACTTCCCAATAAGTCACCCATCCTGATATTTTTCTCACCAGTACTTATTTAACCCAATAGGAAATATTGTTTACCTAAGGTTTTATAGTATTAATGTAACCTAACTTATCTTTATTATACTTTGTTTATATGTCACACAGGGTCCTAAGTGAACTAGATCATTCCAAATATCAGAAACCCTCAAAACCTCTTAAGGAAATTTTATCAAAATTTTGATAGCATAATGACTGTCCGAATAAAAATCCAAAATTTCAACATGTAAAATAAGCACTTCTATAACAATCTCATTCACAACCTAACTCATATGATCCTTCTAATCCACCATATAACTCATTATCATTAACAACAACTCATACAAACAACTCATCAAACATACAATATATATATCATCAATTTATAACATTACAACTCACTGTTATTGCAACACAGTTTACTCCCTATACATGAGTGCATCTATAAGCCAGAATAAACATGATTGAGAGATAAAATGTATGCCCAAGATCAAATAGTTGCTATGTTGTTGCTCCAGTGAGGCGAAGCTGCATGAATTATCTACTACCTATGCATCGAAACAACCGATATGCTAAGCATATTTTTAGTGGTGAATTTAATGATTCATACACTTAACC
>CANXYI010814234.1:0-10919 GCA_948208565.1 Hura crepitans | reverse complement strand
GATTTGGGTATGTGAATTTCATATTATTTTGGCATGGCATGATATGTGTGGATGTGAATTAACGTGGAATGGTGTATGGAAATGTTGAATTAATCATGTATGTGTATGGAATATTGGTATAAGCTTGGTGTGATGTTGCTTGTATGTAAAAAGGATGGTTTATATATGAAATTAGTAAGAAAAGTGTATGTATGTGCATGATCCTTAAGTGGCCAAGAGGTATGCTTAATGTATCATGGCATGGCATGCATGGTAATGTACATATACATACATGTGTGTGGTGGAAATGTGAATATGAGAATATGTATATGTGTAATGATAATCATGCATTTGCTGAGAGGAATGACGTGGTGGCATGACATGGCATGTAAGTATGGTATAGTCTATGATGTGTGTGCATGGTGGAAACATGATGACCATGTGAGATATGGCACCAACATGGCATGAAATGTGTGTGAACATATGTATAAATATAGTTCAATGCATGGTAAATAAAGGTAGTGTAAGTGTGGTAATATTTTGGTGAAAAATATGGCAAAGAAATGGTTTCATTGGAAGTGGTATGAAATGGCCTAAAAAGTGACCTAAATGTGGCTAAAAAGTGGTATATAGTTTGAACATGTGATATACTTGATTTTGATAGTAACACGAGGCCAATTTTGTTGGCATATTAGGTTGAATAGAAAGATATCATATGTGGCCTAGAATGACATGTTAATATAGGTTGAAATGGTGTGAGGAAATGCCTAATGAATAGTGGCAATTGACCTATAACTATGTCCCCAAAAATAAAATGGACTTGTAACTGTGTTATGAAAAATGAATTTATAGAGATGACTAGTAACATGGACAAGAAATGGACATATAAAATGACTTATTGTGGTGGCATGAAATGGACATAAAAAGACCTATAACTATATATTAAAAGTGACCTATAACTATCTTTTAAAAGTGGCATATAACTATTTGGAGAAAAAAAATTGATAAAAATGACATATAATTGTGTATTAATCATTAAGAAATAAATTGAAAAAATGACCTATAACTAAATAAAATCAATTAATAGACAGTTGGCCCAATAGAATGACACCCACTGGATGGGTTGACCAATAAACTAGGGATTTGTAGCTTCTAGAGGTATTTATCCTCAGCTTGATCAGTGTGATTATGTAGGCAGGTGCAGCCGTTGAGGTCTTGATATTTGTTCTTGCACACTCGTGTATTGGAAGGTCTACAAGACTGATCCATGCTTCCCACTTGCTTGAATATGGATATTGGGAGGTCCCACAAGATTGATCTCTACTATCAACTAGAATTATTGGATGTTGATTTTTGGGATATTAGGAGGTCTATGAACTAATCCTTGCTATCCTTATTATCTATTATTAGAAGGTTCATGTGAACTGATTCCTACTATCAAATTAGGTTGGTACAGCTATCGAGGTCCAAAAAATAGGCCACTACATAACTTTGTATTTCCTTATTATTTAGTGTCTTAAATAGTTATCTATCTAGGTGGGCTTGAATAATAAAAAGAAATTTAATAAACTAGGATAGTCAGTGATAATGGGATTTTTAAGCAAATAAAATAAATGGTATGAGACTAATGAGTTTAATAACAAGACAGGCTAATAAAGTAATAATATTATTTTATGACATAGACTTCATATAAAGCTATATGCACTTATGACATATGTGGTATGCATGTATGATTGCATGACATATTTTATTATATCAAATTCACCACTAAGTTTTATACTCACGTATCAGTGTTTTGGTGCACAGGTAGCAGAGGTGTAGTTGTATAGCCTCTATAGATTTTGTAGTATAGCTGTGTCAGTAACTCGAGGGTATATGTCTTGTTCTTTTTTATGCTTTATAGAAGGCACTCATATATATAATATAGGTTTTGGGCATAGTTAGCATGGTAGCTAAAGTTGTCTGTAAATTTTAAGATTAAAGCCAATGATTGTATAAAAGTCCTTTATCTGAATGTTTCATTTTCTATGTTTTCTATTGATTGTTGGCTTAAGGCCTTGTGTGTTGTCTATGATATTGATTATGATGTGTGTTGATATTAGAGGACTAGAAGGGTCTAGGTGATGATAGGTGTTGATATTATTATTAGAAGTGCTTTTTCATAGGTGTATATTTCTAAAAATGTTACTTGAGGAGCTATTATGTTGCATGAATTTTTTTGGAATTAATTAATGACCAACAAATGGATTTTTATGGTTGTTATGTCCTTCATAATGATGTTTGAGGATTAGATTTGAGTTTTAGGAAGCATTTGTTTGATAAATAAATGAAATCATAAGTGTTCAATGAATGAGGAATTGGAGAAATTTCAGGACAAGTGACTAAGTGGGAAGTGACAACACCTATCGAATTTCTTAGGGAATCAAGTAAAGGTGTTACATTGAGTGGTATCCAAGCTTAAGTTTAGGTGTTCCTAGGACTTTTACATGAGTGCCAATATCTAGGATTTGTTTTTTTTTTTTGATAAGCTACACTATAATGAGGCTAATAGGTTATTGTTTTTTTGTAGTAATACAAGATGAGTGAAAGAATTCTAGAAGAATAAGGAGAAAAGGTATCAAGTCATACTCTAACCATTGTTCAAGGAGTAGCAGCCAATGCAGCTATGCCTAAGCCTAGTGATTTTGTGCACCAACAATAGCCACAAGCATAACTATAAACCCAGACATCTCTAACACTTCTACAATAGATTGTCGATTCGTTAAGAAACATATTAGCACCAGCTCCTACACCTCCTCTACCTCCAGCTATACCATAAAAGACACATTTAGAGAGAGTTAAAAAGATAGGAGCAGTAGATTTTTTGGGAACCAAGGAAGATGATGCAGTCAAAGCAGAGTATTGGCTAGAAAAGACACTCAGATTTCTAGAATAGTTAGAATGTATAAAGGAGGAAAGTTTGAAATGTTCTACTTCAAACTTTTTATTGGTGGGATATAACTATGAAAAGGAAAGTAGTAGTAAAGGTAACTTAGGAATTCTTTTTACAAGAGTTTAAAAAGAGATACATTTTAGAATCTTACAAAGACATGAAAAGACAAGAGTTCCTATGCTTCAAGTAGGGAAGAAGATCTATGTCAGAATATGAAAAAGATTTTGCAAGATTGAGTCGATATGCAAAGGAATTTGTACCTATTGAAGAGGAAAGATGCAAGAGGTTCCTGAAGGGCCTCAATATGGAGTTACACATAAAAATAGCCAACCTGAAGGTTGTAGACTTTGTAGTTTGGGTAGCAATAACCTATGATGTGAAAGAGATGTTACAAGAAAAAAGGGACACTTTTCAGAGGAAAAGGCCTTTCACACCAAGTTAGGCTAGCTCAAAACTTAGAGCTAGTAAAATGTAGAAAGAGACCCAATCTCAATCCTAGCTAAGGCAACAATCATAGAGATCCCAATCATAGAGGTATATTCAAGCTTCTATATCTAAGCCTTGACCACCTCAACAAGCCTCTAATGCCCTAGTATCACCACTTAAAGGTATACCTCCGACTTGTCATACTTGTGCTAGAAGAAATTGGGGTTAGTGTTGGTAGACAAGAAGGGGAGAGTGTGTAACACCCTAATACCCAATCGATAACCACATTAAATATTGGATGCCATAAGTGATATCTCTCACCCGATCTGAGTGCTAGATCTAAATGAAAGAAATCACACTAACTTACTTCACTTACCATTATTAATTTTAAAAACCTATCTATAATCATTTAACCTAAGGCCCACTATTTATCTTATACATGTGTGCCAATTTAATAACATTACTCACCTATGAACATGTGTTGCTAGATTCAAACTCATTAACATGTGTTGCTTTGCTTGAGGTTGCAACTTATACTCCTATGTATTACCTATACACTAGCAAAAGCTATTAAGTTAAGCAATGATGCTCAATAGTATATTCAATGAAATATATGTGTTACATGCATGCATACAAGCATGCATCATGAATATGATAACATTAACAATTTTTAACATTTTTATGTCATAGCTTATAATACTTATAAGTTATCAAGTTCGATATATACTTAGCAATTCAAACATATATCCACACAGCATAAATAAAATTTTCGTTCTCTAATTAACAATATAAATTAAGTTCATAGTTTTCTTAGGAATCAATATTTCATATTTAGTCAGTTTACTTTAGTTAATAATATTCTTGTCTAAATAAGCATCTTCTTCACTTTATATTTGTTTTACATTCATATATTGACATATCATGATATGATAATTTCTTACATTAATTTACCTTACACTATGAAAAGAATATGTTATTTATTTAACTTCATAGTTTGGTTCTTTTGCTTCTACATTTCTTGCATAATCATCTTAATTTATAACATTGATATCCTTTAATGTATTACTCTTGTCACTATAATTCTATTCACTTGGTTAAGATTAAATGACTTTAATTTTGTATATGAGTTATTCACACAATATTTTTTGTTTAATCATTAAAACACTTCTTATACCAACATATTATTGTATAATAATGTGAGTATGTAGACTCCGTTGCTTTTAATTTTGTTATATCACTACTGATCTTATTATTTATTGACTAGTGTATCTTATATTCTAATTAAATTCACCCAATTACATTATTATACTTTTAAATTATGCCAAGTATGTTATAAGATTGTCACAATCATTATTATTCACATTCATATATGTCATTCTATTTCAGGCCCATACTAGAGATACAACACTTAAAAGCACTAGAAAAAAAGGGAAATTTAGGCCATGTAGTGGTGTATATTTTAACCTTAGTAACTGTACCTACCTAGTGTAGTGGCCCTTCTTAGACCACCATGGCTGCACCCATATAGTTTAGTGGCTTATCTCAAAATCTCGATAGCTACAGCTATCTAGTATAGTGGCCTACATCTGGACCTCTACAGCTATACCCATATAGTTCAATGGCTTATATCAAGACCTCAGTAATTGCACCTACCTAGTGTAGTGGCCTACATTAGGACCTCAGCAATTGCACCAGCCTAGTGCAGTAGCCCACATTAAGACCTTGATAGCTACACCTACCTAGTGCAATGGCTTACATTAGGACCTTCGTAGCTACACCTACCTAGTGCAGTGGCCCACATCAAGACCTCGGTGGTTGTACCTGCTTACCTATTCACATAGGTAATGGCCCAAGAAGACCAATAACCCTAGTAGTTGCTAACTCCCTAGTTGACCAGTTAGCCCATATAGTGGGTGTCTAACTAATATGGGCTAAATCTTAATTACCAATTACTTCATATAGTTATAGGTTATTTCTATTGTTATGACACGATTTATGTATTATAGTTAAGGGCACTTGTGCATTTATGTGCATTCTCTAGTTATAGGTCACTTTATGAGCAAAATACTATTCAATTGGTCAACTTCATAATTTCCATTCTTAAGTCATCCTCATGATATTATCCATTCCATTCACATCAAAAAATTTTACGTAGTTGTTACTATCATTTTGATATTTCCATGTCATTATTGTCATCACATTTAATTGCATTTTCACATCTAAAACATTCATGTGCATTCACCCAAAACATGCTATACTTTCATATAAAAAATGGTCACTTCCACACATCGTGTACACATAAATATAGATGACCACTTTTTAACCTATATAACACATATTTATCATCCCTTATTTTCTTTTTATTAATCATAAACAATATATTATTAATTTTTATTTAATCAATGTCACTAAAATTATCTAACATAAATTTTATATATATTACCCTTAATCATTATTTTAATTATTCAACAATTTCGTATTATTTATCTTCTATTATTACTTTGATCTTTCAATTGCCATATATACATTTATTTGCTTCTACTTTTACTCATTATTCGATGTCACATTTACTTAAACAAATAAACTTTCATTATATAATAAATACCATTTTTTAACAATTGCCAATTTTATTTTAATATAATACTATTTTTATTTATTAATTTCCTTTAACTATATATATACTTGTATACGTACACATATGATTTTTAAATACTCATTTATTTAATCCATATATGGAAATATTGACATAAATATTCATCTATTTAATTAATTCCATATCTTGTTAATATATTCACACAAATATTTTCCATTCCCTTAACTATCTTAAATATTTATTATTATTATTATTATTATTTAATCATTATTATTATTATCATTATTCTATTTCTTAAAAATTATCCCATGTATCTATTAACTCATTTATTAATTATTAATACCATATATATTTGCATAATTCACATAAACACATTTAATTATGATTATGCATACTTGAATTAATAATTTAATTATAACTTATTATATAAAAATATAAAATTAATTTATATAAGAGCAATATTATTTTCTTCCTTTAATTAACTTTACAAATATAACACAAATTTACTTTATAGTCTAAGTACTAGTCGTACACATTTTATCATCACCTTCATTAACAAACTTAAACATTCATTTAAGACCATTATACACACACACACACACACACACACACACATAACAAAAATCATTTGTTCATTAATTATTCTTCCAAATAAATTCCTTTAATGTAAATACTTTATTTATCCTAAATTTTTCATGCCATGTACACAAATTTTAGACATTCCACTAATTTATCCATGTTAAACACTTTAATAATCATAATCATTAATTTAATATAATAATACCAATTGATTACTTTTTAGCTTAATAATATTATAACTTATAAAATCTATTAATTTGATCACATATACATACACTTAACCATCACTATATTCCCATTATGATAAACATAATATACATATAATTAACTGAATTTTTCAACAAAAATTCATTCTAATCTCAATTTAGATATGCTATTATTCCTCATATTTCATTATTTTCCATTAATTACATATTACATACCCAATTTTAACTATTTAACCAAAATATACATTATACACCATATAACCATATTTGTTTAACTTATTTAACATAATCATCTTACCAATTCTATAACTAAATCATGTTATAATCATTCACATCACTTATTTATGCCTTAATCATGCTTTAAACACAATATGAACACATGATCACACAAATTCCATGCATACACATATTACTTTAAATTTAACAACCACACATATATGTATATATTTCATTGAGTACACTTACTTAGGATTTCATTTGGCTCTAAAATTGCCTTCCACACTACTGATTTGCTCATCCCATGCTCACCACCAAAATTCACTATAAACATAATGTAATTTTCATTAAAAAAATTAATAAAAAATCCACACTTGTTCCAAACTCTAAACTAAGACTAGAATAACTTATTTTGGCTCCTAAAATAACCTAGAAAATTAATAAACTTTAAAAATAACCAACTTATCACTATATGACATTAGAAACTCCATATTCCTCCATACTAGAATCTCAGTGAATGTTCCTAGTTTTACTTCTTTTTCACAAATTTTAGGCTTTATAAAGGTGTTAAATAGATTATACACCTGCAGTTTAGGGGTTTAGGTGTATTTTAAAGGTTAAGGAGGGAGAAAATATCATGTTTATGGTGAGAGAAAGCTTAATTTCAGCCATCCATAGAGTTTAAAGAGTTGATGCTTATAAAATCTAGATGTTTGCACCCTTATATAGCCCTTTTTCAATGGCCATGATCATCCCACTTAAAATCCAATGGATGAGATTATTTCTAGTATATTTTGGTGCATCAAATTCATTTTTTATCATAGAGGCTTCAAAAAATTCTATTCTTATTACCAAAAATTCAAAAATACTTTATTTAGTGCCTCCCTCAAATTTCATAATTTTTGACTGAGCAAAACCTATTGAAACATTAAATCACCATTTAAATTAATTTAAATAAATTATTTCCCTTAGTCAGAAAATTCAAAATTCAAAACCATTGGCTTAGTTAGAATTTTTTTACCATAAGGTCATGTTATTTTTAGATTTTTCTAGGCTCATTTTAGATATTTTATTATTCAGCTAAAATCAAGTTACTATTTATTAGGATAATGCCATTCAAACTTCTTTTACTTATTTAACAACTTATATAACCTTAAATGGTTCCCAAATTTCACCACACACTTTTTTTTAATTAGTACTTATTTTTAGTATAATGAACTTAATTAGGCCCAAGTTATACTATTCACAACTCGGTGTTACTATTCATTAAGATTGGGTCTCAAACCTTATTTCATTCACACTTCTACATTACTTTCATGTTATTTTCATATTTGTACCTATTCCATATGTATTCCACTTATTAACAAACCTTAAACTACTTTTCTCAAGAATTGCCCTTAACAATTTTGGAAAATGATCATTATGTCCCTCAGTGAATTTTCACTCTATAATTCATATCAACCAACTCTAATCAATCCATACATCAATTTTATTCCCCACAGTTTCCTTTAATTCCCACTCTATGTGTGGTTAAATCACACCGAAAGTTAGGGCATGAAAAAGTGTTTGACTTGTAGAGCTAGAGACCATTATCAGATGGATTGTCTTTAGAGGCAGAATGAAGCTACCCAGACTCAGGTAACAACAGCAACCAAGAACATGGGATGGAGACAAAATAAAGGAGACTAACCGAGTAGTAGTCAAGGGACCAAGTCAAAGGCACGAGCTCCAGCTAGATAGTATGCCATTAGGGCTATTGAGGAAGCAGAGACTTTGGATGTGATTGCTAGTACTTTTTATTTATTTGATGCACTAGTTTTAGCTTAAATAGATCATGGATCCACTCACTCTTATATTTGCACCACACACAACACATGATAGGGGTTTAAAACTAGAGTCTGTACACATAGACATTCAAGTAAGTGATCTAATCAGATAGAATGTGATAGTGAATAAAGTATATAGATAATGTCCACTAATGATCTAGAAATAATTATTCCTTCTAGACTTCATTGAACTTCCTTTTCATGAATTCGATATCATTTTGGGTACGGACTGGTTATCTGAACACCGAGCTATGGTTGATTGTGAAAATAAGAGGTTTACCCTTAGAACAATAGAGGGATATGAAGAAATAGTTGTGAGAGAGAGATTCCCTAAATAACCTTATCTCAGCTATTATAGCTAGGTGACTCATTCATAAGGGTTGTAAAGCATACCTAGCCCATGTGATTGATATTAGTAATCCCACACCTAGCATTGATAAGATCCTAGTTATATTTAAATTTTTTGATGTGTTCCTTAAAGATTTACCAAGACTACCTCTACAATGGGTGATTGATTTTGAAATTGAAGTATATCCAAATACCTCACGTGTATCTATTACACCATATTGAATGGCACCTGTAAAGTTGAAAGAATTGAAGGTACATTTGCAAGAATTGCTAGACAAAGGTTTTATTAGATCCGGTATTTCACCATGGGGAGCACTTATTCTCTTTTTAAAGAAGAAAGATAGTCGCTTCAATTGTGCATTAATTAAAGGCAATTGAATAAGGTGACTATGAAAAATAAATATCATTTGCCTAGGATTGATGATCTTTTTTATTAGCTTCAAGGTGCTAGTGTCTTTTCTAAGATTGATTTAAGATTAGGGTATCACCAGCTAAGGATTAAAGGGTTTGAGATACCTAAGACTACATTTAGAACTAGATATAAGCATTATGAGTTCTTATTGATGCCATTTGGACTCACTAATGCTCTAACAGCCTTCATGGGTCTAATGGATAGGGTTTTTCAACCTTATGTGGATCAATTTGTGGTGATGTTTATTAATGACATTCTGGTGTCCTCTAAAACTAGGGAGGAACATGAACAACACCTTAGAGTTGTTTTACACACTCTGAGAGAGAAGTAATTGTATGCTAAACTAAGTAAATGTGAATTCTGGCTAAAGAATGTAGCTTAACTATGCCATATTATGTTAGCATAAAGCATCAAAGTAGATCCTAGTAAGGTTAAAGTTTTGTTGGAATGGGAACCTCTTAGGAATGTGACTAAGATGCAGAGTTTCCTAGTTGTCTAGTTACTATAGAAGGTTCGTAAAGGGTTTCTTAATGATTGTAGCACCACTGATCAAGTTGATAAGGAAGAATGTAAAGTTTGAATGGGATGAAAATTGTCAGGAGAGTTTTAATTGACTAAAGATAATGCTGACTGAGGCACCTATACTTGTTCAACCTAAACAAATGAAGTACTTTGTCATTTATAGTGATGCTTCACACAATGGACTTGGATGTGTACTGATGCAAGAGTGTAAGGTAGTAGCATATGGTTCTATGTAGCTAAAGCCACATGAGAGGAATTATTTTACTCATGATCTAGAGTTAGCTGTAATTATTTTGTATTGAAAATTTAGATGCAATATTTGTATGCTGAAAAGTGTTCCATTTACACTGATCATAAGAGTCTAAAATATCTCCTCACGTATAACGAGTTAAACTTAAAGCATTAATGATGGTTAGAACTGATTTAGGATTATAATTGCCTGATAGACTATTAGCTAGGAAAGGCTAATCTAGTTAGAGATATATTAAGCTGAAAGTTCATGGTGACTATAGACATTGGGTCTTTAGGGCTCTTTGGTTCTGTTTGCCTAATGACGATGAAGAGGATAAAAATCCTAAAAAAGGGATTTTCTACTTTCGAACCAAAGATCTCAAAACTTTTTCCTAAAAAAATTAAAAACAATTATTTTGCAAGAGAAAATGGCCATTTTAGAGAAGAACAGGCCATTTCTATGAAGGGAACGACTGTTTTAGGCCCAAAATAGGGCCATTTTGACCATTTTTGTCCAAAACAGGCCATTTCCATATAGGAAACACCTATTCTAGGCCTAAAACAGCCAAAATGGTTGTTTTACTAGCAAAAAAGCTATTTAGCTCATGAAAATGGTTGTTTTCAAGCTAAAATGCCCCTTTTTTACCTC
>CANXYI010814140.1:0-13044 GCA_948208565.1 Hura crepitans | reverse complement strand
AGAAAACCATTTGATGTGATTTTAGGCATTTGGCATGTGAAACAAGTTATTAAGCTACCTATTACAACCTAAATAAGTAAGAGAATTAAAAGGTACAAAACCAAATGAACAAATAGAAAGTAAAATGTTTGGTCTTATCTCTGTGTTGGTTAGTCTATGTGAACTAGGTAATGCTTCGACCTTTGTCCATGCAAATTGCCACATGTAAAGGTTATTAGTCCATCCAGACCTCTAATCTAGTAGGAAAGGTCACTTGTTCACAACTCAAGGAAGAGGTTAGTAATACCAAATAGTGGTATGTAAAGGACTCAAAAAAAGGGATGAACATACTAAAATAATGAATGGATCATGATACATGTCTACGAATGATTATTGAGAAAACTAGAGATTTATTGATCACAAAAAACATATAATTTGACACATGTAATTACTAGAATTGGGATTGCAAAGAGATGTCTGTATGGACTATGTTCCTCATGAAAAAGACTTATGCAGACTACAAAATATTATAAACATGCATACAACACACACATCCATATAGACTACGATCCTTATGAAAGGGAGTCTACACAAAACTCAAGATAAAACAAACCAGAACAAAACAAGCTCATCTATATGGACTACATTCCTTGTGAAAAGGAGTTCGTACAAACCTTAAGACAAAACAAACTTGAACAAAATAAGCTCATCCGTATAGACTATGTTCCTTGTAAAAAGGAAGTTTGCACGGACCACATATAGTTCCAGCACATCAACAATGGGTATCAAGGAATAAAAATAATTATATAATATAGTAACATCATACAAACATGTCAATATAATAAATGAATACATTAGAACATGATATATAAAGCAAATAAAAATCTATTATCGAACATAAGTTTGTACGCACGTTAAATCATGCCTATATTAATAAATTAAGTCCATACAGATGTAAACATGCCTCAAAGTAGGTTCGTGTGATTAAGACAAAAATAATAGAATATTCATATCATGAAAATAGTTAGGCATATATAATAAGATAACTTAAAATAATGGCCTACTTCTTATGATCAAGGTAGAGATTACCTAGAATCACCTCACACATGGCTAATCATGGGAGATCATAAGTCCATAAAAATGGTGTGAATATGCATAATCGAAGGCCTTAGATCTTACCTTTATAAATAAGCTCTTAAGCAATAATAAGAGATAAAGGGTTTTTAGAAAGAAAGAAAATTTAAGTGTAAGCTAAAGCTCTAGTAGTGCGAATCCTACATTGGAGTCCTTTTTTGTACTCTCGGATAGTAAGAGTTGGCTCTTCCAATTTGCCTCCCCTTTTCTCATACCTTAGAGGGGTATTTATAGGTTTAGGGGATGGCTTTCCCATCTAGAGGAGTTAAAATCCTTCTAAGATTAGGAGACAGAGTCTGAATAGGAAGCTCCCACTTTTAAAAGGTTTTCATCAACAAGTCCATGCAAACTTAGGCAACTTAGTCTGTGTGGATGTAGGTCATGGTTTTTCCCACTAGTCTATAGGCTTTAGGCCAAGTTTGAGTTAGTCTATGCGAATGTGAACTTTGGTTTATTTGGGCAGACCATAGGCCTTGGGCTTGTTAGAGTCTAGGTGAGTGAGACAGACCTTATGGCATTATGTCAGAGCAGATTTATGCCATGTTAGTCCATGCGGATGAAGTTTCCATGCAGTTTGTATTGTTACTTTAAGCCTACCTCTAGTTATCAATATAGGCCCGAAAGGGGAGCACATCTACAGATATGATTGTGAAATCCAAAACCAGGGAAAAACATGTGGAAACTATAGAAAAGTTCCCAATAAGAGGGGAAAAATATAACTTAAAGCTCAATTTAAGGAAGTGTATATTTAGAGTAACCTTAGGTAAACTTTTAAGATATGTAATAAGCCAACACGATATAAAAGTGGATCCTAAAAAGTGAAAGCAATCTAAGAAATACATATGCCTAAAATTGAGACCAAGATTAAAGGATTTTTAGGGAAATTTCAATACATCTCTAGGTTTATTGCCAGGCTTACCTCGGTATCTGAACTAATCTTTAAGCTATTAATTAAGAATCAACTGATAGATTAAACTTAAGAATGCCAGGAGGCATTTAAAAAGATTGAAACTTATCTATGTCACTTCTTATATTGCAAACACTATAACCTAGAAAGCCTCTCATATTAGACTTGGTAATAGAGAAAGAGTTAATAAGAGTAATGCTCATATAAGAAGGTGACAAAGGAATAAAAAATGTATTTTATTACCTCCATAAGAAACACCTTTCATATGAAGTCAAATATCCTCAGGTAGAAAAGACATGCATTGCTATATCTTGGGTGATTAAAAAGTTGGAACATTACTTCCAATCTTATAAAGTGATTATACTTACCAAGTCAGACCTATTAAAATATCTATACTCGATTCCTCCACTTTAGGAAAATTAGCAAAATGGATGGTGATTTTGCAAAGACACAAAATAAGGTATGTTAGTAAGAAAACAATGAAAGGAAAAGTTGTGGCTAAATTTTTAGCTTAATAATCCATTATTGATGATTTAAAATAGGAAGTAGAATTTCCAAATGAACATCTAGGGGTAATAAGCATACAAGGATGGCAGATGTTCTTTGATGGAGCAATAAATCAAAATAGAGCTGGCATTAGAGTAATATTGTTATCACTTGAAGGAGAGCTAATTCCCTTGGAAAAAAGGCCTAAGTTCATGGTAACCAATAACATGGCCAAATATAAAGCTTTTTTATTTAGTTTAAAATCTTTTATAGCTTTGGGCATAAGAGATGTAAAATTATAAAGAGATTTTATGCCATTCACTCATTAAATAAAATGAAAATAGGAAATAAAAAAGATAAATTGAGATCATATGTTGAAATAATCAATAAAATAAGGCAAAAATTCTATCGTATAGTTTTGTTTTATTCCAATGGAAGAAAACCAGTTGGTTGATACACTAGTAAGCTTAGTATGCATATATGAGCATAAAGGAAAATTAGAATCACCACCTGTAGTGGTAACCTCATCTTTTTCACTATTTTATTAATTAAAAGAATTGTAAGTGTTGCAAATAGGTAAGGATAAAAAGAAACACCCATGGTACTATGACATTGAAAACTACCATAGAAAGGGGGAATTTCTTGATGAAATTAATGTTAAAGATAAAATTTGCTAAAATGACTTGCTTCTTGATTCTTGCACTTTAGTCAGTAGATTTACAAAAATAGTTAAATGGAATATATCTTAGGTGTATAAATGAAAAGGAAGCCACAAAGGTGATAAAAGAAGTGTACAAGGGAATATATGGCCCACATATGAATAGAATGGCATTAGAAAAGAAAATATCAAAGTAAGGGAACTATTGGAGTACTAT
Organism: Hura crepitans; assembly: GCA_948208565.1. Lineage (NCBI taxonomy): Eukaryota > Viridiplantae > Streptophyta > Magnoliopsida > Malpighiales > Euphorbiaceae > Hura > Hura crepitans. Next base: position 9,663 of record CANXYI010814140.1, on the reverse strand, counting down.
AGAGGTATATTGCTCTGAATTTGTTAAGAAATGTCATAATTATCAAAATCATGCCAATCTCAAGCACATACCACCTACTGAGTTGTGCAATTATCATCAGCTTCGCCTTTTTCAGCATGGGGAATTAGTATCATAGTAAAATAAAACCAAATTCTAATGGGCATATATTAATTATGGTAGTATATACTATTTCTCCAAATACATAGAAGCTCTATCCTTCAGCCAACTAGGAGCTAAATAGATAAGGAAGTTCATGGAAAGTCAAATCATTTATAGGTATAGCGTACATCACCATGGAGTAATTGATAACAATGTCTAATTCCAAGGAGAAACCAAAAGTCTATTTGAAAAATATGGAACTTAACACCTAAGTTATCCCTATACAAGCCTCAAGCCAATAGATTTATAAAAGTAGTCAATAAGACCATAAAGAATATATTGGCTAAAATGGTAGAAAGTTGCAAGGATTGGATCAAAAAATTGCCTTTTGGTCTTTTGTGTTATAAAACAACCATTGGGAAATCCACTGGTGCAATGCCCTATTCTCTAGTATATGGGACATAAGCCATAATGCTAATATAATTAAAAATATAGTCTTGAAGAGTCTTTTTTAAAGCCAATATTCTTTAAGCAAAATAGATAAAGAGTAGATATAAAGAGCTAGCTTTGTTATATGAAAGGAGATTGAAAGCTTAGTATGATAACTAGATATACCAAAGAAGGACAGCAAGGGTTTTCAACAAACTAGTTAAGCCTTATAAGATCAAGGAAGGATATTTAGTCCTAAAATAGATGAAGCCTAATTTGTAGGATCCAAGGGGCAAATTCAATCTTAATTGGGAATACCTATTTATGGTTAAATATCTCCTAAAGAATAAGGTAGCATAATTGTTAGATATAAAGGGAAACAAGTTTCAAGAACCAATTAATATGGATCATCTGAAGAAATACTTCATTTAAAGCATATGCTAGTAGCAACCCTTTTAAGTTCTGTATTACATGGTTAAAAGTTACTATTTTGCATGATTGTTTGATGATTATTATAATGTTTTAGTTGATAAGATGGTTAAATGAGTAGGTAAAACTATGATTTTTTTTATTTTGAAATAATTGGTGAATGATTATATTATGGTGAATTGTGAAAAAAATGTTGGGATAAAAGGCTTTACTTATTCAACAAAATGAAAAAAAAATATATACATAAAAAAAGAGGAAATTTTACTTGCTATCAAAATCAAGATTAAACTATCCATTACATTACATTATAGAAGAAAGAGGAAATAAAATCTAAGCAAAGTTAGTAATGGTACTTTAAGCTAAAGTAATTCCTAGTGGAGCAATCATAAAAGCCTAACCTTTTTTTTTTATGATCCACCAATGACTTGTTGGAGGTGGTTAAAATAATGGCTTTATCCTCTCTTTTTATGTCAAAGGCATTTTATACAGGACATGTGTGGCATATCTTAAACACATTGTGTCTAAGCTTAGCCATCCAATAACCACCCCTCATGATAGATAGCTCATTAGGAATAGGAATGTGTTGAGAATCTTAAAATTGGTGCAACAAAAGGGAAGGTGTTTACCAAATGACCTTCTTAAAACCAAGCAAAACTATAGCTCCTTTTAAAGAAGGAAGAGTAACATGGGCTAATCTCCACCGAGTACAAGTAAAATGGATAGTATTATTAGTAAGTACTTTTATAAATCAAACCCATTCCTTAGTAGTATTTTAAGTAATATAGATTTACCTTCAAGGGTAAAGTCTGGGTTAATATCCCTTTAAGTTCTCCTCGAAGAGGAGTATCATCATTTTCTTCTAAAGTGATAACTAAAAGAGCAATAAACCACTAGTAAAATGAAAAGTAGGATTTTTATGTACTTTATCCAAGCCTAGAAAAGTCTTAGCCAAGATTAAAGGGAATAAATTCAAACTTTTATAAAGGGGATAAAGAAAATTGGTCACCAAGAATTCATCTTTACCAAAAAGGCTAACCAATAGGAGCTGACAGATGAAGGAATAAGCTATAATGTTGATTATCCTCATGTTAGAGTGATAATTTAAGAACAATAATCTCTCTAAGTTAATGCAGTGGTTTATGGTTAACACATAAGTAGATTGGGACTGATTTAACCTAAAAGCTAGAGTTAATTTCATAGGATTTAGTGTATTCAAATAAGGTACAATCAAGGAGCGTTAATGTTGATAAGAAACTTTAAAACATCTTGAAACTCCTTAATCAAAGGGCAAATCTCTTGAGTGCCAAAATAAAAAAAACATGATCTTAGGAATCCCAAAAATGAAGTAGTAATCTTTAGGAATGAGTAATCAATTTAATTGGAGTTGAGAATCTCAAACTAGTTAGCCCTATAGGCTTAAGCATATTCCAATCATTATTGGACAAATTATTGAGAAAAGGAGCAAATTATTGAGAAATTAAAAGGACATGACAAAATTTGCTTGAAGAAAGAGAAAGAATAGTAAATTTTAGTTAAGATAAACTAAAAGGGTCATAAGGTTTATATAGCCTTCTAGCTCATAAAAATATTTAAGAATCAGATTAGGAGTTGAAATTGTAGAAATCAAATTGAAGCCAAAATTATAAGAGCTAATTGTGTGGATATAATCTAGTATGGTCAAAGCCACTAAGCAGAGCTACGTAAACCAACATGGATATACCATTTTGTCATGTAGATGATCCATTGATTAGAAAATTTTTTAGAATTTAGAGCACAAAAATAGGAAAAGAAAGCATGGTCCTACTTAGAGTAAAACAAAACCATCACACAGAAGATCACTTTCCCAATAATACTTACATGATAGTTAAGATATTTGCATGGATATCCTTTACTACTGCATGAGTGTAAAAAAAAGTTAGCTAATGATAATAAGAATGACAAGATTATTAAGGATATCTTCAATGAGAGGTAAAAAAATATTTCTAGTATTAGTAAGCGGAACTAATGTTAGTTAGTAATGGTCAAATGAATGAAATCCAAAGATAAGTATAACAAATATTCGAAATCTTCATCGACACTATTATTGAATTTGGAAATACAAGGAAAAAAAGTAAAAACTTAAGAACTAGTAAAAAAGTGCCTTTAAGACTAGCTAGCTATACTTAATGAGTCTTTCTCTGAATTAGAAACAGCATGAGTTGATCTAATCACCTCCTTAAGATCGACTCTTAGCTCTCTCAATCTTTATGTATATGCCTCTAGCTCTACCTCTTGATAATCATACAATTACTGCTTCCTCATTAACCATTTTTTATGGTGCCTAATTGTCTACTTTTATTCTTGGATGATATCCTAAAAAATGCATTGGAAACTTCTTGTAACTGTATTGAGTTTTTCTAAAAAAAAAGTTATATATCATGCATGCATATAGAATAGGAATTACATACACTAGCTCTATAGGTTTGTGACATAAGCTCACTTTTCAAGCTAGTGATGAGTCTGTCAGTATATTCCAAATACTCTCTTAGATGCTATAAAAGCCAAAAAGTAAGTTAAAGCATATATTTAAAATAGAAAGTAAGAAATAAAAAGGAGACTTACCATATTAGCTATAGTCAAAGTAAATAGTGTTTAGGAGAGGAATTTCTAGAGTGTCTCCACATAACGCTTCCTTATGATCATAAAAACTAAAGTAAGGATCAAATCCCATGGACTAGTCCCCTAACACTCCAACAGGTGAAGGTGACTAGCAAGAGGCTGTAAAGAAGAACTCTCCACATGAATAGAAGGGGTAGCAAGCTAAAAATTTCAAAAATGGGTAAAGAAAGGAAAAAAAAAGAATGTCAAAGTAACAATAAATAAGTTAAAGCCAAAATTGCATACTTGTATAGACTTTCCTATCTACTAAAGTTTCAGTTTAAATATTAGCCCTTCCCTAATCAACCAAGTTGATAGGTAAGACAAAAGCACTCAAATAAGACTTAATGGGATCCTCTAGAATGGGCCTAAAGAAAGAATTTCTATGCCATTCCAGGACTTTTTCTCTAAAGTATTAACATTTGAAGGATGGACCCTTTAAAAGGTATCTCTATCCAATAAAAGCAGTGAGAATTTTATCACAGCACTCCACTCATTTATCTCTAGACCATACCAATATTGGTGCACCTACAATGATGAGAAATAAGTCAGTAGTGGAATACAAAAAGTAAAAAAGAAGTAGAGATTTAGAAAAATATCATAATATCCTTTAAATTATTGATATAAGTCTTACAGGAGTGAACCTCGTGCTCTTAGCCAACAAAAGAAGAGTTCCACCTCAAAAGCTTAGGGAACTTAGTCTCTGGAATGATGGCAGAAGTAGGAGGAGGAACAAAAACTCTCTCATAAGCCCAAACCTTTGAAAGAAAATAAAGAAAGGAAAAGAGTAAAGAAAAGGAAGAATCAAGCAAATGGAAGAGCAAAAAATTGAAAGGATAAAAGTCATTCCTCAATAACCATGCCTCTGTAGTTCTTATTAAGGCCTATGTATAACATGCCATGACTAGAGATCCCAAATTCCAAGAAGTGATGGCATCCAAATCCCTTAGAGCCAATAAGGATAAAGTCTCAACAATCAAATAAAGTACACCTAAGAAGCATTAAAGTAAAACCTCTTGTGATTTGATTGTTCTGGACATTTGAGAGTGGATCAACAAGAGCAACCTTAGTTTAATGAATAATAATAGAAGAGTAATAAATACCACAACTACTTTCACTTTTGGGTATAGTCCAAGCAAAGAAGTGATGTAACCCCACTGTATGCTAAGATAGAACTAGTAATCATCAAAAAAATCCCTTGACCGCTACATAGAATATAGATAACTACTACAAAGTCAATAGGACTAATGGTGTCCTCCCTATATGGCAAATAGAAAGTATGGGTAATATCAAACCACCTCTCACCTAGTGCTTGGTATATACATAGATTCCTCTTCCAAGCTGACTAGGATAAAGTAGAGAAGAGAGTATAGAAAATCATGCTATGAAACCTATCTTTAACTGACTAAAGAGGGATCCTAAAAAAAGGAGTAACATTGGAAAGGCTCTAAGCTTTTTGGTAATTAATAACACCTTAGAAGAAATAAGAATAAGAGAAAAATGGGTTAAATAATGAAAAAGAAAGAAATCTTAAAGTAGAGTTTTTATACACATCGCTTAGTAGGTGTTAAACCATTGCACAATAAAAGGATGCTCCACACGATAGTATGATACCATCTAGTGATGATTCCATGAATAAAATCCTTATGTGATACTATGAATAGCTATGTAATGCATTTAAACATTTGCACAAATTTTTTGATATGGGTAAAATGCTTACATGCAAGATTATTCATGTTCATCTAATCTAACTTCAAAAATTTAAGGTCCAAATGAATCAAGCAAGTTTAGGTTTTCAATTATGTGTTAAATGTCGGTGTTTTATCATAAGTTTGAGGCCATTATTGAAATTAGACACCAAATAAAAGAGAAATTGGAAAAAAAATACTTACACATTCCATAGCTGATGAAGACGCATGTAAGGGTAGATCCTAGATAATATTTACATTATCTTCGAAGATATGCATTCTCTTAGGAGGCTTTGCTAGAGCTAGTACACCTCAAAAGTCAAAGTTAGTTTGATTTGGAGTTTACACCATTGTAAAAAGGAAGAAAGGAAGAAGGAAAGGAAAGTTAAGTAAAAAGGTGAAAAGTGAAAATGAAAATAAAATTCTATCTCACATATATATACCTCAGAACTCCAAAAATGCAAGAATAAGCATACAAGCCCAGAACAATGATAATAACAATACTATACGGCTAGTTTTACAATGTCAATCCTAAGTAAAGGAAATCCTCTAAAGATTAAAAGACTAAAATGTCCTTCTAATATAAAAAGAAGTGAAAAAAAATCTAGAGGCAAATCAATCAAATCTAGATGCTCATATTACTGTAACCCAAGGTTATTCAAAACACTCAATCCAATCCCTAACCTCTAATTGCTAGGAAGAAATGTCCAAATCTAGAATAAGATGTACAATGTAGTTTTGGCAAGTTACCATGATCTCCTTATCTAATGTTACGTAATTTAAGAGCATACCATGATCTCTAAATTTGATGCTTGACCAAAGGATAACTAATTCGACCCAATTTTAGATAACAAGATACACAATTCGACTAAGGGTACTCAAGCCTAATCATAATCCTAAACATATGAAATAAATTTCTAGACTTCCAAGATGTAGGATAAAATTTCAAATTTCCAGACTTTTGAGATATAAGACAAAATGTCAAATTTCCAAGCTTTCGAGACATAAGACAAAACATTAGATTTCTAGACTTCTTAGATGTAGGATAAAATGTCAAATTTCTAGATTTTTGAGACATAGGATAAAACATTAAATTTCTAAATTCTCAAGATGTAAGGCAAAGTGTTAAGATTCTAAGTAAGCACAGCTAAGTATTTCTTATCTCAAGTCATATATGCATTTAAAAACCTTTAATAAAATCTGCATCACATGAACATGTTATGGAAATTTCATTAAAATAGGGCAACTGTAGGTACTCACTTCCATAGTCCTAATTTTTTTAAGTGCCTAAAAATGATAACTAGAGGTATAGCCTAGGTATATGAATGCCATTATAAAGGAAAACACTAGAAGAGTGGAAATTCTCCCAAGGGTAAAATGGTTACCAAGGGTGAGAGAAGAATTTAAGCAAGCCTAAGGTAGTTAAGTAACATAGAGAGATGTAGAAATAGACTTCAAGAGGTCATTTAAAAGCAAAAATAAGGAATAAGGATAAGTGGTTCCCACTGAGCCATAGAAAGCGCTGAAAATCCCACCAAGTAGGGGAGCTACCATATAATGGTTCAATGATATGCGTTGTAGTTTTGAATGCCTTTGTGATAGTTTTCTCTAAATTTGATAGAGATGACAAAAGTGTGTTATAATCAAACCACTAAATCCCTAAAAGCTTAAAGTTCAACTAAAATCACACTTAATTGATTCTAATCAAATTGTACGTAAAAAATATACTAAAAAAGGAACTAAAACACCCTAGATTAATACCTATAAATAGCTTTCACTTCTTCATAAAAAAAATAATTATTCAAGAGATTACTTATTCTTTATGGAAAAGAGTGTTTTCTTAAAGATTCTTAAGAGCTTTCATTAAATTCTTGAGTAGTAATAATATTTTGATTCATTCAAAATATTGTGAGAGTTTGGAGTCTTTAAATAGCGAGGTTATTCTATCCATGAAGGGAGTTTTTCCATAATTTTGATGTTCCACTATTGCAAATTCATTCATCTGCTTGTAGCTCCATAATTAGTAAGTCTTGAGGGATAGATCTTATTCCATTCATTATTAAAATCATGTTTTTATCATTCTTATAGTTTAGTTGCATCAAAATTATGTTTTCTCATAAAATATAGTTAAATATCTTGCTCACTCATCATAAATTCTTTCCCAATCTTTGATCATGTCATTTTGCATATTAAAAGTTGTTAAAACCATGTTTTCAAGTCATTAATATGTTTTCCAACTTATATGTAAACAATGGCTCAACTACATGAGGATTATGATCCAAATTGTTGTAGTTGTAAATTGCATATCTTCTTTCATTACGATTTTTTTATTTTATTTCAGTCCCATTATTTATGTGCTTGATGTGAATTTTAGATCTTAGGAAACTATATTACATTAGAAGAAACATGGTTGCATTAGTTAATATGGAGAACATATTGGTTACTAAACGTAATGATTATTAAGTTTTAACCATGAATCTAGTTCTTTGATGATCGATGGCTTAATCCTCATCTTGGGTTAAAACACTTCCACAAATTCATTGATCCTCAATTTGCATTGAGTGGCGATTCTTGATATTCTTGTCACGAGCTTGTCTAGCTCACAATTAATCCTTGGTTACTATAAACCAAAGCTTTAACAAAGAAATCAAATTTATCCCACTACTTGAGATTTTTTTAACAAGCCAGAGGAAATCATTAATTGATAATTTTCTAAATTTAGATTTTTTTAGTAAAGATAATATAATCCCACTTAACTATCTATGGAATTTTATAAAGGAGAGTAAACATTAATGTCAAGTCCTTTAAGGAGTTATTGGTTTCAACATTTTTTTCAAATATTGTCTTAGTTTTATCTAAAGGATAATGGGAAATAATCCTCAGTTAAAGAATCACTCATGATACAAGTTTTAGAAATTCAAATCTTCATCTTCCAGCTATAATTAGGGGTATTCATGGTTAATCGATTTTACAGTTAATCGATAAATAGGTTTAGAACCAAATTAATTTTTTGGTTAACTCAAATGTTATTTATGGTATACAATTTTTATTTTTAGAAACCGTTGGGTAACTATTAGCCAACAATTAACTAGTTTATATAAATTTTATATTTTATATTTTCATACTTAAAAATTATTTTATTTTGTAAATGTTATGATACGTTAGTCTCTAAAATATTGTAATACATATTTTTAATAACCAAATAATGAAACTATTTTCTTAAATCAATTATATATACTTTGATAGGTTTATAATAGGCATATTACCATTTATTTCATGTTGAATATATCTAATATATTTTATTTGTAATTTATTTTAAAGCACTTTTAACCATTTGAAAAGGATTTTATAATTTGTCTAATTTTATTATATTGATATGTTAAAAGCTTTAACGGTTAATCAAAAAATTGACTTGAAAAAATTAGTTAAAAATTAAAATTGATATATTGGTTAATCTAAATTAATAGACTAGTTAATAAAATTGTTAATGGATTGTTTAATTGGTCCATGATCACCCCTAGCTAGAAATAGGTGAACCAACTGAATTTTCTTTGCTTGTTGTTATAATAGAACACCTTATTCTAAGTTCATATATCATCAAAATAAAGACCTCTTATTTTAAAGTAGGGTTGTGAAAAACCCAAATCAACCTAAGTACTAGAATAATTCAAGCCGACCAGAATGGTTCGGGTTAGGTTAGGTCTTAATTAGGGAGGGGTTTTTAATTCTAAATTATAAAGGAGTGGTTATAGAGTTTGACAAAACAATTTTATTCAGAAGAAGGTTCCATTACTCCATTTTTTGATAAAGCAATGTCATTCACAACAAAAAAGGGAAAAGACATCATCATTAAAGAAAAAAATTGAAAGCTTAAAAGGAATTAGCCTAAAAATAGAATCAAAACTTTTTTCTCTCTTTCTTTAGGATGATAGTCACAAACAAACTCATAGCTAACCACTCTTCATTCTTCTGAATCTCTTATGTTCTTCCCCATTTGAATCAAAAGCACTATTCAAAATCAAAACCTTTATTCAAAATTAAAATCTCTTTTTAATACTTATATAGTCCCTTTTATTATTTGAATTAAAATATGAAAATCCCTAGTTTAGCATGTTGCCATCATTTAATAATCTGAGTTGCAAAATTGACATTTAAATGACACTCACACCATATTTAGTATTTTTTTGTTTAAACATGAAGCTTTGTATTGTGATTTCAGTAATTGCTTTAGATTGTTAAGTTTTGCTTCATGCTTTAATATTGTGAAGATAAATTAGTAGAAAACATATTTGTTTACATTGTTATGCTCTTTAGTGCCTTAGTATTAGAAAATATATTTGTGCAAGAGAATACATCATACCAAATAGTAAGATCTTGCCTG
>CANXYI010814077.1:0-16877 GCA_948208565.1 Hura crepitans | reverse complement strand
ATATACCAATTTGAGCATTCTTTCATGCAATATTTGTCAAGTGAGTTATTTCTACCCATTCATATGCACATATTTTGATGACAACATAATTATGCAAATTAACCACTTAATTGCCTTTAATAACCGAAGACTACATTATGTCCCTAATCACAGTCGCATGGTTATGGATAAACAAATAATCAATCATATGCATGAGGTATTTATACACAGGTCATAAACATACATCATGCTTCAAGACATATGGCAACGAGTATGATAATAAGTATTTTTAAGCCTTTAACATATATATGCGGCATTACTGCATATTCGAGTTCTAAAACCCAAATGTATTAACTTACTCATATCTTAAGTGTAAAACTTTACATACCACCTATACGACATATAAATGGGTTTAACCCAATAATTATGCCAAAACAATAATGTCACGCATAATGAGTCCTCAAAACACATTTAGCATTATTTTTATGCTTAATGATGTTTTAACCACAATTAGATAAATTCAAGCCCTAAATCCTCTCAAAATTTTGTGCCCAAATTCTAATAAAAACCCAAAAAATTAATCTATTTTTTGTTCCAAAAATTTAAAAAAATTACTTTCCGATCTCAAAAAATTTCAATTCTAAAACCAATGGACTACTCGGAATATTTCAGTATCAAGTTGTAACATTTTCATATTATTTTATGCAACTTTTTATTTTATTTACAGTTCAGCTTTGCCTGCAGCACTATTCACAGGACACTGCCGTAAAATCTTATTTAGCATTTTTAGCCATCCAACCGACTTCGGATTGGCTTCAAACTTTACCCAAAATTCGTTTGTAATTAATACTACCCATCGGTACATTTAGTGTGAATTGAGTTTTGGGAAGCACTATTCATCTTAGGAAGTACTATTCATGTGAGTCAGGATTTTTGGGTCATTACAAATACAATACCTGTCACCTAGTTGCCAAGGGAGCTCACTTAGGCCCAGTCCTGACACTGAGCCTTGGGTGGTGAAAAGCTAACATCATGGTCTCTCCTAAAAAGCTTAAGGAGCATCTTCCCCTTTGATAGGAGGAAACATGAGAATGTTCCACCCATCATACCCCTAAAATATTAATAAATAATATTAATTAGAAAATGTTCATTTTTCCCCTCAATTGCTTATTTTTGACCTATTGTTACCCCAATTAGCCAATCTCTGAGCTCGAAAGCTTAACACTTGGCCCATAGGCCTATCGAAGAACTAGCCTCCTTACATTAAACTATCACAAGGCTAACTCTTGGCATGCTATTAGCCCCGTGTGGTGCTAAGGCTCTTCTCAAGCCAAGGCTAGCCAACTTAAACAACAATTAAATATTCATATTGAGTAGCATCAGCTAAAGGCCTTGGAGTATAGCCAGACCAAGCCAATACTCTATTCGATCCCTTATAGCATACCATAAAGGGCTGCCTATGGTATAACCTCACACCTCGTAGGAGCACGTACTATGGGCTCCTCGGCCCTATAGTGTCCATAAGGCTCTTTTTTTGTAGAGACATCTCTTCCATCTCACGGGAGTATAATGCCTGTCGCCTAGTTGCCTAGGGAGCTCACTTAGTCCTAGTCATGACATTGAGCCCTAGGGTGGTAGAGAGCCAACACCATGGTCCCTCCTAAAGAGCTTAAGGAACATCTTCCCCTCTAGTAGGAGGAAATAAGAGAATGTTTCACCCATCACACCCTTAAAATATTAATAAATAATATTAATTAGGAAATGTTTGTTTTACCTCTCAATTGCTTACTTTCAGCTTGTTATTACCCCAATTGACCAATCTCTGAGCCCGAAGGCTTAACACTTAGCCCATAGGCCTACCGAAGAATTGACCCTTGTACATTCTCCCCCACTTAGACAATCGATATCCTTATCAATGATCTAACAATCCCATCATTGGGAAACTACCCTGAATTTTAGAACTTTTGAATGCCTTCAATCTTCTATCATCACTTTAAAAAATAATGGTGTTAGAGTTATTGTTGCCAATATTCAGTCTCACTTTATTAGAACTCTCTTGTATCATTTTTTTAGCTTCCCCTACCCAATGCTTGCTCTCAGTATCATAAGTCCTGCCTCCTAACACCATACAGGATTATTAAGGACACAATAATAAAGATATAATGTAATGGGATTGATAAAATTAGGATAAGAAAAGACATATTATTTTAGCACTTTCGAATTCAGTTCTCATCACTAATGGGGTCACTATTATAGAGGAACAAGGTGGTTGATAAAGCCGCCACCTGGTTCTGCACTAGAAACCTACTAATTTGTTGCTTAAAAAGGATTTTAAATCAATATCTTATTTATGCCCTTTTATATACCTCTTTATATTCCAACATTTATCAATCTGATGTTATACAAGCATTCATTATATTTAAAGTATCCATCATCTTTGCACATCATGAAAATGTATTACAAAAATTAAAACATACATAATAATAAGATACAAAAATATACATCCATAAAATAAGTTATTCATTTTTTAAAGAATGACCTGACAATTAGTCATAATTCCATAGGAATTAAAAGTAACTGCCTAACTCTTATCTCTAGGAGATTGGTAGAAATATATTTTTAATATGGTGACTTTTACTAAGGAACAATCAAAATCCATTTTATCAAGAAAATACCAATTAATTATACCAAAAGAATTTTTAATGTGAGATAGCTTTTGGCATGTAAAGTAGTTTTAAATAATCTACATATTACATATAAAACCAAGAAAGTACATAAAATAAACATAAATCATAATAACACTAATGTATAATAAAATTGGTCTTGGCTCCTCGTTAAATGGTCCGTATGGACTACATAAACATCTTTGATATGTCTATACAAACTACCATATCCTTATACATGACCAAAACTACCACCACTCAAGTAGAACAATTAGAACCACAATATAAGGTCTGTGAGGACCTTATAACAAGCTAAAATAATATGATATTATAACAATAAACAAGAACATATTAATTAAAACACGCATCCCTAGACCTATTACATCTTTAGTGTTAACAAAACAAAGCAACCAAATAGTCTACAAATGTTAAAATAATTAATTGTTATATGTCTATGCAAACTTGATTCCTTGTAAAAGGAGGTTTATATGAACCAACAAGCAATCTGAAAAGGAAATTATGATTTGTATGATTCAAAAAATGACTTAAACATAAAGAAAACCATGCATTATTTTTACATACTTTTATAATTGATATAGAGATTACAATGAATTATCTCACATGTCTAATTATCATTGAAGATCACTGGTTAAATATGAAAGTAATTAAAATAAAGCCTCAAGCTTACCTTGAAAAAATTTTCAAGCAACAAAGTCAAATGTAGAGTTTCCAAAAAGGAATTATGATTTTACTGTGGGCTTAGGACTAGTTAACTTGCTTCCATAATAGGATTTTGTCAAAAAAATTCCCAATATTCTCTCTTGATATCTCTATTTAATAGTTTATTAAAGGTATTTATAAGCTTCTAGTAGAGGGATTCCCTTTCATAAAATAAAAATTCTCTTCAGAATAAAAAGTAGAGTCCAAATAGGAATTCAAAATTTCTGAAAGCTTTGCGGATGTGGGTTTGTATGGAACATAAGCTAGGAACGAGATCTATGTAGACCATGGGCCAAAAATTTTATGCGAACCATAGGCAAATTGGCTTGGATCTTCCAATCTTAAGGTTTTAAAAGTTCATGCGAACTATAGGCTAGGAAGTCCATGTGGACTAGGGTTCAAGCTTCTTTGACTTGTTGCTTGGGCTTGTCTCTAGAAATCATTATAGGCCCAAACCTAGATGTTTACACTATATCTGCCTTTGTTTGTAATGGAATGTTAAATTAGCTGATGAAAATCCAGATAGATGCCATATGGATTTATAGATGCTACGTGGTTTGTTAAATATTTAGTTAAGGTTCAATTTTACACTTAAAGTATATGAAATGGTATAAAATTGCCCTTGAAGAATAAAAAAGATAGAAAATTGCCCTAAAATTTTTCTAAAAAAATGATTTAGCAATTTTCTATTTATTAGATTTTTTCCTATACAAATTACTATATTCTAATTAGGAATGTGCAAATGGTCGACTCAATCCAAAATAGAAAAAATTAAAAATCGATCTTTTAAAATTTTTATAATCGAATTGAAATGAAACTTTAAAGGAGCAAACTGAATAATTGATATTTAAGTGGAATCGAACCGAATAGATTAGTTTTTTATATATTTTTAGTTTTTTATATGTATAAATACCAAAATGATGTCATTTTTAGAATTCGATCTATTCTGTTCTTTCTATTTTTTCCCTCCAAAAATTGAACTTGATTAAACCAAATTTTCATTCAAGAACTAAACAAAAAAAACTAAAAAAATTGAACCGAATAAACCAAATTATCAACGATTTGGTTTTGCATAGCCTTAATTATAATACTCCTTTTATATTTCTCTTGTCCTTAATTTGCATAGTAAGTTTTTTTGAAAAAGTCATATTTAAATATGATCTTATTCTCTCATTAGTATAATCACTCATAATTTGCATGTCTAAAATTACAAATCTCTTAAAATTTAATAAATAAACATATTTAAATTCCTAAAATCTACAATTCTTTTCTAAAGATAACAATAAAAATCTTTGAATAAAAAATTAATAAAGTAAAAAAATAAAGGATATCAAGAGAAATTTAGAAAGAATATAAAAATATGGTAATTTATAAAAAAAAAAGAAAAGAAAAATTATGGTAGAGAAAAATTATGAGGAAAAGTGTACCTTTTTTATATTTTAGAGATAAACTTGTACTATTGCATACTTTAAAGGCAAATCTAGACCTTCGTATACACTTGTAACAAGCCACATGACATATACACAATCCATGTGGCATCCAACTGATTTTCATCAATTGAGTTGACATTTTGTTACAAAAAAAAATATGAGCTAAAATACTAATATCAATAGCATTTTTTATGCAAAAAATATTTACGACAAATTTGTACCATTTCACATATTGTGGAGTTAAATTTAGACCTTATCCCATCGAAGGTGGCTGAACATTTAATTTGCCATGCAAATAGATCTAGTTGAGGCTGTTTGGGCTTTTGTTCAAGTTGGATTCAACCAAGTTTAAAAAAAATTTAATGTTCAAATTCAAAAATATTTATTCTCCAAACTCGTCAAAAAGTAATAAAATAATATTATATTATATAAAAAATATTAAAAAGTAAGACATTGAAATTTAAAATTTATGTAATATATGTCGTAAAATTAATTATACACAAAAATTAATCTAATATAATATAAAAAATTATAAACTTCGATAATTATAAAATAAAAAAAATATTACATATTATATAAAATGATATAAATAACTTAAAAAGTTTTAAATGATATAATACTTTAAAATTCTATAAAATGATATAAGTAGCTTAAAAATTTAAATAATATAATACTTTATACGCATTTAACAATAAACAACATAAATAATTTAAAAAATGTAACAAAAAATTTGTAAAGTTTACATCACAAAAATTGAAAGAATCATTAATATATAAATAAACATTAAATAAAAATAATAAAAAAATATATTTGTGTGGGCTAGGCAGGTGATACTTATTTAAGCTCAGTCTAAAAAATTAAGCTAGTTTTGAGTTTGAACCAGATCATATTCAAAAGAAAATATGTTATTTGAGTCTAAAAAAATTATGAGTGGATTAAACTAGACTATAAAAGTTAGTACTTGAATATTTGATCAAATCTAGGCAAATTAAAAGAAAAATAGAGAAAAAAAATGATAAATTAAAGTTTTAAGGACATGTCAAAATTTGCCTTTGAACTTTGCAAAATAAATAGCATTTACACTCAATTATTTTTTGTCAATTTTTACTCATAAATTTTCAAAATGGATAGCATTTTGTTAGTCTTTACCTTAAATAATCATTATTTTAAGGGTAAAATCTATTAATTCAAAAATTTCAGGGACAAATATTATTCATTTTGAAAAGTTAAGCTTTTTCTAACATTTCAAGTCATTATAAAGGCATTTTCAAAGAAAAATCTATGGGCAAAAATGCTTACTACTTCACAAAATTAAAATTATAACTTTGCCCAAATTTAACTAAAAAAATACAAATCTTTTTTTAAAAATAACAACTAAAAAAATGATACTGTTAATGGATTTTATCATTTTATACAATTGTTCAAATAAAATAAAATTATTATGAATTATTTTCTTTGGATTATATTTTGAAAGGGAAAACGTATTATTTTGCTAAAATGGTGCTAAAATGACATGTAAGTTGCAGAGGGACTCTTTTGCCCAAAAAGGGTTCGAAACCAATATATTATTTATGCCATTTTATATTCCAACATTTATTAATCCCTTTTCAAGCGACCATACAAATTAGATCATACATTCACAATTATTAAGAATACAAGAGGCTAGTATGATGCATGATACATACTAATACATGATGTACGTATGCCTAGGTGAGATGATACAGTTGACAAGTGATTCTCATGACATATGTGTGTATACATAAATGATGAATAAAAGTATAAGAACCTAATATGGTGCATGATTCTAAGTACAAATATGGTTATTGCATGGATGCATGCTAGGCAAGATGATGTGAGATATGGGTTAGACACATGCATAGATAAAAAGATGATTGATTTTCTACAAGATGTATACTTGACCTTTACATGATGTAAATATGCATGATATGTCTATAACTTTTATAAGATGTGAGCTTATAATGTTTACAAGATGTTGAACTTTACATGTTATGCATAATTTAAAGTACAAGAATAATATAGATATGCATGATTAAGCCTAATACATGACAATAACTTTTTCCATAAAAAGTGAGCCTACAACATTACAAGATGTATGTTATGCATATGTATGTGCTTTCTACATGGGTAAAGGTAAAGAAGAATGGCATATATACATAGACAAACACATGCAATAAGCTTTCCAACCTTATTACTCCCGCACACGTTATTTATCCATTTTTTCGTAAGTGGGTTTACCTAAGTATTAGTGGGGAATACATACACTCAAACTTGGGCCAAACTAATTTAGCCTAAAAGACGTCTCGCACTTATAACACATGTAAAGGCAATGGTCCAGAACGCTAAACAGTATTTAGGTCTTGTTTGAAATGAAATTAGGTTGAACCCACCCCCAAATAAAAAGCCTAATAGGCTTAGCCCCATCTCAAACAAGTTAAGTAGGGTTCAATGCAATAAGCCTACATCACATTCACAATGCAATCACACAAATATTAGGGTCATACAAGCTAAGAAAAGTTGCTAAGGCTATTACATAAGCTTTGGTTTAGTCAAGAAGGCTAAAGTTCCCACAAGCAAAGTCCCTCCTAACAGATTTTCCCAATCAAGCATAAAGCGACCATTAGTTCACCATTTGATATACCTAGAGGTACATGGCTTGTGAGTGATGGATATGCTATTCGCAACACCATACAAGATAATAGGGGCACAATTAATAAAGGTAATGCATAGAATTGATAAAAATTACAATAAAAAAAGACATATTATTTGAGCACTTTCGAATTCAATTCTCAATCCCAGTGGAGTTGCCACTGTAAAGGGATGAGATTCTACACCAAGAACATATTGATTTTTGCCCAAAAAGGATTTGGAATCAATATCTTATTTATGCCCTTTTAATATGCCTTTTTATATTCCAACATTGTTAATCCCTTTTTGAAGTAGTCGCATAAATTAATTTAAATCATACATTCACCATTACAAATAAAGAACATAAATTAAATACAAAATTAAATAATATACATCTCATAATACAATAAAATAACAACATCCACATAAATAGGGCTATTCATTGATTCGATGATAACCTAATAATTACATGTAATTCCATTGGAATTGTTAATAACTGTCCAACTCTTAGCTCTAGGAGATTGAACTTTATTATAATACATTTAATATGGTGACTTTTATTGAGGAAATTCAAAATCTATTTTATAAAGAAAACATCAAATTAATTGATAGAAAAATAATTGATGTAAGTTAATTTTGATGTGTAAAACGATTTTCTAAACTCTTACAACATTCAAAGAAAAATACAAAAAAAAAATAGAAATTACCTTTTATTTACATAGAAAAGGAAATAAATGACAAAAAGGAAATAAAATATAGAAACTGATGAAAATAGAAACTAATTCAATAAAATAAAAATATATACAAATATAGGGTTATTATTATAAAGGAGACATAATATAAAAGGGGCAAATAGAAATAGAAATGGAATAATTCAATATGAGGCCATAAACATAAATCAATAAAAATTGGGAAGTAAATATTTTGTATATTAACATAAGAGGAAACTATTTAATTAAGGGAAATTAAATAATTTTAGTGATGGAAACAACCAAGAATATTTATAAAAAGGAAATGATTAAATTAGAAAAGTGTACAAAAAGGAAAATAAATCACGTAGATGATAATATAATAATTTTACAAATTAAAAATAAGTAAAATAAAATATTAATAATATTGAAAAATGATAATAGATAGTCCACGTGGACTAAGAAATAAGAAAAATTATAAACAAATCAGCAAATTATGTCCATGCGGACTTTTTGCATTATGGGAAGATAGTCCACAAACACTAACCCGTCAATTTAGAAATACAAACTTATTTTAAAATGATAAATAATGAAGGAATGAGTAACTAAAATTAACAAATAGATTCTCTCTTACAATTGAGGTTGGAATTACTATTGATCACCTAATCACTTCAATTGCTTTTATGGGATAGTCTTGATCTATGATATAAGAATAGAAAATAAAAGTAGGAACTCAAAATTACCTTATTAAATATTCCAAACAACAAACTAAGATTGAGTTTTAAAAAGAAAATTATTTTGAGTGAGGACTTAGGACTAGTAGGATTGTTTCTATAGGGTTTTTCACTCATAATGCTTCTCCCTTTTCAAAAGTTAATAAGGGGATATTTATAGTGGATTTTCTGAGATAATTATGACAAAAAATTGAATTTACATAAGTAAATTTAATAGAATTGATTAAAGTAGGGAGTCTTTGTTTCTGAAAGGAGAGATAAGTTTCATGTGAACCTATTGGGCTGGGTTAATGTTTATGTGACCTAGCATACAAGAAAATTTGTACAAACTTAATTCCTCTTATACGTGGTATTTAGCTCTAACCTTTAAGATCCATTATTTTTGAGCTATTTCTGATTATGATTATGATTATAGACTCCGATCCTAAATGTTTATATAAGTAATGGAGAATAGATACACTTTAACACTGTTTGCAATAATTGTAAAAATATTTTTATTATAAAAATGTTTTTTAATATTATTTTAAATAATTATAATAATTTTTTTATTTCAAAAATAATTTGAATATCAAAATAAAATTTTAAGATATAATTAGGGATGAAATAGTTCTTTTTCTCTATTTTAAAACTACGTGGAAGAAAAATGTATAATAATTTGGAGGGATCCTGAGGGGAAAGAGTGATTATTTGGGTGGGATTTTGGAGCCAAATCATATAGAAGTCCTCGAAATTTTTGGACGAATCCCTATGGTAACATACCCTTTTGTAAGATGCGATATAAAATAATCCAGACCTTTAAAATATTCAATCACACGCCAAGAGAGCTATAAAGTTAGGCATTTTCGTTGGTCTGCGATGATGTTTCTCGACGTACAGCTGTAATCGGACGTCCAAAATGGCGCTTATTAAGTGCATTCCCACCGAAGGATTTCGCAAGATTGCATGTCCCGATTTTGCCTTTTCGAGTCGGTACTAAGAAACGCATTTTTGTGGCACCAAAATCTTGAATTTGAATTTTCAAAACCCTAATGCACAAAAACAGAAGAAGAATTCGATCTTTCTTGGTTCGATTTCAAAGTCCAGAATATTTTAGTTGAAGGCAAGTTCACAGATATTCGATTATTATGCTATTTATATCTTTCAGAAAGTTGATATTGATTGAATACTCAGGTTCATTTATCTGTGTTGGACGGGAGTGACTTGAATAACGTTTCTTTTGATATAGGTTTGTTTAATGCCGAGGGTTTGATAGTTGTTTCCACCATCTGAGCATCATTTGGAATTTCACTGAAATGTTGAGGTTTTTTTTTAACTAGGAATTTCCGTGAATTGTTTGCAGTTCAGTTTTAGGGTTTTATGTTTGTAAATTTGAAAGTTCTGTATGATTTTACTGTGGCTATTTCCTGTATTACGATTGCTTTCGTTTTTCTGCCATTGCTCCATTTGAGAATTTTGTGTTTCCTGGTTTTCAAAGATACGGTGAGCCATGAAGAAGTATGTTGTTTTGCTAACTCCCCTGTTTGGATGGTGTGCGCGTAGTGTATTGTATTGTATCCTATGTTACGGTACAATGTTTTATTTGATTTTTTTTGTTTTTGTATTGCGTTGTTAATTTTGGTCGTTAGGTAACAATGAGAGACTTTTTTTTTTTTTTTGGTGTGGTTTGGATTGCTTTGTATTTTTATTCGCATTTTGCCCCCATATTCAAACAAATATGCATATTTTAACCTTACACTTCCGCCTCTCTCTTCTCCACTCTAACCTCTAGGTACATTTGTTTTTTTAGTTTTTTTTTCTCTTGATTTTGATAATATATCATTTTGTAAAAATGTTGATTTTTTTCTATTACTTTTGATCCATATTTTCATCACCCTCTTTTTGTAACATATAGAAAATTAAATTAGACATATTTGGAAGGCATAGTTTGTAATAATTTAAGAAAAATGTTGTCTTATATTATTTTTATAAGCAATTTTAATGATTTTAATATTTACAACACTTAATGGCATTTTAGTAAACTTATCACGATACAATTAAAACAAACAAAAAACATGTTATTAAGTCATAGCAAACAATACAAGTCTTTCCAAACATTATACCTACAAAACAACACATTATGATATGATATACATTATAAAACAGTGAGAAACAGCAATCCAAACAGGGGTTAGGGGTAGAGTGAGGTAGCTTGTG
Source organism: Hura crepitans (assembly GCA_948208565.1). Lineage (NCBI taxonomy): Eukaryota > Viridiplantae > Streptophyta > Magnoliopsida > Malpighiales > Euphorbiaceae > Hura > Hura crepitans. Next base: position 5,823 of record CANXYI010814077.1, on the reverse strand, counting down.
TTCAGGTATCCGCTTTTTTCAAGGTGATAACCAATGGTTGATTTTAGCATAAAAAATATTTTCTTTTATGCAGCATACGTGTATTTTTAGGAGATCCTTTCTTTTATTTCTATCATTTTTGGTCCTTTCGTGGGAGTTCCAGCATCAAGGATCTCATTTGGATTGTTAAATGTTTTATTTATTAATAATAGAATTCTCAATTAATAAGTGTAGTTCTCATTCTTTGCAGGGAAACTAATTAAATGATAGGAGAGGGGGCATCAAGGGATTACTCTCTCCCTATTAATTCCTTTGGAAAGAAAGCAAAGGGAAATTGCAAAATGCGTGGGAATATCGATAATGTTGTTATCATTGACATTGATAGTGATGGTTTTGATAATGTTATTATCATTGACGTTCCTGATTCATTACAGCAGAAATTAAGAAGTTCAAGTGTTATTCGAGAAGGGAAAAAGTTTCCAATCCAGGGCATTATACACATTGAAGATGACGAAAGACATTATGTTGATCATTCTAGATTTAGTATGGAAAACAATGGTACTTCCCCTAGTAATGACATCCCAATAAGAACTAGTGCTGCCTCCAACTATATGCAGCAATCTGAAGATGCAGTTGCAGATGATTGTGGAATTGTCAAGAAAAAGATACCTGCCTTTAAGTTATCTAAGTGCAGAAATATGCAAAGCAAAAGATCTCCTCCTAGAAATCGTTATGGTTTAAATTCTGACTCTGAGACTGATTTTTCCAAAAGTGATTCTGATTGTGAAGTAATTGAAGGTTCTTCCACTGAGCTACGTGAGCAGTGGGAAAAAGTTTGTCTGAAGAGAAAATTGAATATTTATTATAAGGGTCAATCTGGTCTGGAGGATGAGGCAAGTCCCTGCAGTGCCCATGCTGATGCTTTAGCTGATAATGTGGGAAATGGAACTGAACAAGGTCTGGAAGCCCCTATTTGCTCCAGAGGAAAAAATGTCCATTATTATGAGGTAAACTCTTCTGATTTTGCTGCCAGTGGAGATTTGTTTGTAGGCGGTGGTTTCAATCCCTGGATGGACAGGGCTTTTGCAAAATCTGATGATAAAATTCGTGAACAAAGCTTTTCTTGGCGGTCAAAACCAAAGTCAAGAGAGGATTCTGGTTGCCACCAGGAGTGTAATGTTAGGATGAGAGTAGAGAAATGTATGGAAGGTCACAATTTTTGCTGTAATGAGTCTCGAAGTGTGAACAGATGTGACTCTGGATTTCAGATCGAAAGAAATGATCCTTGCAGATCTCCTCCATGCTCCATTCACAAAGCATATGATAAAGAATCTCTTGGTACAAGCAGTAGTTTTCAGCACAGAGAACCAAGTTTAAAGAGAGAGCATTCTTTCACAAGTCCCTTCATGAAGCCTAACCTGGATTTTGATAAAAAGGGATCTAGTGGTTGGGATCGACATAAAGATGCTTCTTCATACAAGGATCAGTTTTTGGGTGAGGATCATAATGTTGATCCAACCAGAGTTTCTTCCCTGGAAAAAGATTTAAAGTCTACTGAAGCAACATCTAATATGAGTTTGTGCTCGGATGCGACACATTGTGAAAGTATTGGTGCAAAAATGAAAGATAAAGTAGTTTGCAGGACAACTTATTTGGATGAAAAAAATGCATTTTATAATTCCATTCCTAACATCCGAATTTGTGAGGGAATGAATTCATTAGATGCCCCATTTGGTGATGTTATCTCTACTGTTCAAAGAGATATAATCAATGAGAGAGAAAGGCTTAAGGAGACTGATGAGTACAAACGAGTAGTAGAAGAAGAATGGGCAGCTAGGCAGAAACAGCTACAGATTCAGGTTTGGTATTGATACCAGATCCTTCTATTGTTGGTACTCAGTGTATGATGTCTGTTATAATTGACGTCTCCAGCTTAGTTGGATGGAATTTATGAACTGATGCCTTTAGGATATGAACAAAATGTCGTTAAACTGACAATTATATGGACTTAGATGCACTTTTTTCTACCCCTTTTCAGGCAGAAGAGGCTAAGAGATTGAAGAGGAGACAGAAAGCTGAAAGTTTGCGAATTCTAGACATGAAGAAACGACAAAAGAAGCGCATAGAAGAAGTGAGGGAGCCGCAGAGGAAGGTGTGATTCAGTAAATGTTCCATACTTGTCCATTACTGAAATAGAACAGTTTATTATTAGTAACTACTTGTGTTTGCCAAATATAGGATGAGGAAAACTTGAACGTGAAAGAGAATATCCGTGCTGAAGTGAGGAAGGAGCTGCGCAAATTGGAAAGTATATGCATTGATATGGCTTCATTACTTCGTGGCTTGGGTATCCATGTGGAAGGTGGATCCTATCCCTTATCGCAAGAGGTAAGTTATAACTTCATGCAATGTATTATTATTTTCTTTGGATTGGTTCTACAGTCTAGTAAAATATAATTATGCTATCCAATTAAAAACAATATGTTAGCTTTTTTTTTTAAAAAAAAAAGGTAAGAACCTCGTTATAAGTGTAAGAAATGCAATATCATCTTTTATCTGTGATTGGAACAGATTTGTTTACTTTTAATTATGAGCTTGTTAATGATCTCTACCAAGCTAATTGGCTTATAATATTTCTCGGCCATTGGATTTTTCGAGTTTCTTACACTAAAATTATGTAGTTTGATTTTAATGTCATGATGGTATAAGGTTTGGAGTCAGTAGCAACCGATCTGTTGACCGATTCTCCATCTTCTGTTCAAATTTTTTATTCTTCTTAATGATAGTTGTGGGTCATTGCAGGTGCATGCAGCTTATAAACGAGGCTTGCTGAAATTTCATCCAGATCGAGCATCAAGAACTGACGTTCACCAACAGGTTGAGGCTGAGGAAAAATTTAAGCTTATTTCTCGCATGAAGGAGAAAGTTGTGTCTTTATGACCCTCAATAGTGACACTTTCTTCATAGGTTTTGGTTGAAATTTTCTAGAGCTATTCTTCTGCTTCTAGCTGAAGCGATGCATTCATGGTATATAGCATTTTTTGGGGCTCTCACCAGGCGAGTCGGATCATACTTGTAAAGCTGTTATAATTTTGAAAGAGTAGGAGCTCATTGTCCTAGTTGTTTTCATCTTTTGTCTACTATATATATGATTTCGTTTTATTCTGCTAAAGTTCATTGTATAGAAAATGGTTTCTTTTTTATTTTTTTATTTTTTTTCCCTGATATAAAATTTTCTTGCAAGAAAATAAGGGAGGGAAGAGGGAACTTTGGACGGAAATCTTAGAACGTAAGATTTAGGAGGAAATGTTGGGGATAAGGGAGACCACGGAATCAAACTGTTTTAGTTAATTTGGTTTTGATCAGTACTTTCTAAAAACTGTGGTTAATTGATTTGGTTGGATTTTATTGAGTTTTGGTGCAGTAAATCGAAATTTTGTGAAGTTACATTTTTTTTAGCAAAAATTATTTACTTTACATGTTAGTAAAAGTTTGATATAATTTGGTTTTGTTAAAATTTGATTTTATTGTAGTTCAGATCAATTTGATTTCGTTAAAGTTGAATTGAAATTTAAAATTTTTTTATCGAAGTTTTGTTTTTCATATAGGTGGACTATAAATGATGGTGCTCGCTTCAGTTGTGAATTTTGGAGGGAAATGTAACAAAAAGAAGGGCGAACTTAGGAGCCAAATCTTGGAAGAGTACCGTTGAAGGTAGGAAATATCATAGAGGGAGTAATTTGGAGCCAAATTTTATAGGGGTAAAAATTGTTGGAAAAGACCCCATTTTGTATTTTCCACTTTCCAGTTATATCTAAAGAGGGAGGTAATTTGGTGCCAAAAGTCTTCCATTTTCAGTCCACAAAAGAGAGACTGATTTCCTTCCTTGTATTTCAAAGATGAGGATTTTTCTAATCGAGTCAATTTTGAAACCGAGCTGAATTTCTTACAGTTCTCTTCTTTTAATTGACTATTCATTTATTTTTAACGTCTGTGGTTTGAGCATCAAAGGGTCAGATTTGGATTGTAAACATTTTATTTATAGGCATTTTCGAGTAATACTCTTTCGTAATTGTCACTTACACTCCGTTTGAATGATAATTTTCCATGATTTCATAATGTACTGTTTTTCATGATATCGTATGATTTTATAGTATATTGTATTGAACAATGTTTAGGATAAATTTGCGATTTATCATAATTTTATAACTATTTTCTGTTTGTATTAATTGTATTGTATTGTATTGTATAATAGATAAATTACTTTATTACCTCTGTTGAGTGTAATATTTATTTTTATTAATAATCACTTATTTTATTAATTTAATAAATATTCTAATTTTTTTACTATTCAAAAAAAATATATATATCATAAAATAATATTTATTATAAAGAAATACATGTTTTTATTTAAAAGTATGTAAAATAATAAAAATATAAATAACAAAATAAATATTAAATAAAAGAAACATATTAAAATATAAAATAAATTCACATTCATGGAGAGGGAGAGGTTGAAGGTAGATAGAAAAAAAGAGCGAGAGAGGTAAATTTGTTTTTATAATAAAAAAAATGAATAAGGGTTAAAATTGAAAAGTAAAATTATTATACAATGAAAAATTACCAAATTGGTGGTTCAAGATTTGATAATTTTTCATGATTTTAGAATCATAAAATAAAATCATGAAATACGATACCATTATTTTAATAATCAAAACAAACACCGTACTGTAAAGTACGATACATTAAAAAATCACCAAAAAAACATAACAAAGGGTTAAAGAAAAATTTTGTTCACTTGAAATGTTAAATCTGAAAACTACCGGAAATTAAATATCTTGTTTTCATTTTTTTTTTTGGCCATTAATTGAAATGAAAGAAAAAAATTTAATGAAAAATTAGACTATAAATAAAGTTAGAAAAATCCTGTTAACAATGAGCTTATTATGGTTTTAAGTGCATACGATATGATGTGCGTAGATTTATTCCTTTCAAAATTGCTTTTTGAATTCAACACTGACCATTTGATTCTGAATTTATAGTTTTTTGAGTTTTTTTTTTTTCATATTATCTATTGTTGGCGGTCAATTTATGTGCATGCAGCTAAATTGATGCATCAACAACTGAACTTTGTTTAAGCTTATTACTGGCTTGAAGGAGAAATATTTGCCTTAATCGCACAATCCAGGCATATATTTTTCATTTATTTACAGCTTCAATGCGATAGTTTACTTTGCCTCCAGCATTTTTTGTGGGCATATCATATATAGGCAAAATATTACTTTTTACCTACTCATTATTGAGGTGGTAATATGTATAAATTTATCTATTTATGAGAGTAATAAATTAAACATTTTTCAATTTTAAATGTGAAATCGATTAGATACTTTTACTATTTTCGGGTGTGTAAAATATCACTTATGTATGAGAGTTCTGTGACTTTTCTTTTTATTTTTTTTTCTTTTTTATGGATTTTCTTGGTAGCCATCTTCCATTAGTTACGACCTCCATAGCTCGTTGTCCATATATAGAAGACTTCCACAATGCATATGTCCAACAATACTCTATATTTTTAAACTAATATATTATATTTTTTAAATAATAAATTTTTTTAACTCATTTAATTGTTAAAATATAAAAAATATTGTAGAGTGTGAAGCATACATTCCATAAGTACCTTATATTAATTTCATACTACACATTTCCTTGCATTATGTGCGGATATTATCATAATTAGTATATTATTAGACTGAAGTTTACATATACAATTTTTTAATGATTTTAAGTAACTTACTTGAAATATTTTAAAATTTAATTGATAAAAAGGATGATAATTTAATTCGG
>CANXYI010814059.1:0-11196 GCA_948208565.1 Hura crepitans | reverse complement strand
TTGGAATCAATATCTAGCTTCGAGCTTGGACCATGAGCTTTTCGGGTCAAAGTTTAAATCTATAAGAAACTTCTAGACCCAAAATCGAGGCCTCTACAATAAGTAATGATGGGAATATAAAGGAAAAATGCATTAAGGTAGGATTTATGAAGTGAAGCTTCTAAGAGGTAAGATTATTCCATTGGAATTTTTTATTTGAATGTATGACTAAATTATAGAAGTTAATAATTACTAAGTTAATTAAGTAGTCACATAGAATTAGTTATTAATACATGTAAAATAGTTGAAATTAAGATGAATAATATAGAGAATTACAAATTGAATAAGAATAGGTGAACACGTTACATAGGCTGAAAAATTAACTAACCAAAATACTAGGTGCATTTTTAGATACTTAACTAAGAATAAGGAATTAAAGACTCATTTTATTTGTAGCATAAAAAATTTATACTTATAGATAGAAAATTTTACATGGCTGAATTACTCGTGTAAGATGAATTAGAAGTGATTTGCCAGATTAATTGCATTATGGTGTAATATATAATTATGCCATGTAGGTAATGTCTTGCAAATGGTAAACTAGACAAAAAAAAATTTGAATTATAATTAAAAATTTATTTTAATAGCCAAATATTATAACCATGAGTAACTTAAAAATTAAATAACAATTTAATTGCAATTATGTGATTGAAAAATAGAATAAAGAAAGAATTGAAAATTAGAAGTGAGGAAATGACTATATGTTTAAGACTAGTTAAGATGATGAATAAAAGAAACATTGTAAATAAGAGTACTAAATATATGAATATATGAAGTAATATGATATTATAAGTAAAATACCTTATATAATGGAAATGAGAAAGGAATTTATGCATAAGAAAGAAATAAGTGAAATTTTATTTGGAGTTAAGCTTCACATGTATATTATTAGAATGGAAGAAATGTTGTTAGAAATTGTTATTAAGATAATAAGTTAAAAGAAATTATTGTATAAGGCTAAAATAAGGATTTAAATATGTGTAATATGTTATAAGAATTTATTTAATAATAAATATTAATATGGACCAAATTGAAAATTTGGAAAAGAATAAAGTATTAGAAAAAGGAAATTTTAATTAATATGGAATTAATAAATTCAAATGCACATTTGTAATGAAGATAAAGAAATATAAGTGGAAAATTTGTTGCTTAATAGAGAAAAATAAAAAAAGATAAATAAAGAAATAAATAAGTTATTAATATACATATGTATATAATGAATTGAATAATTTGTATATATAATGATAAATTGGAATAGAAATTGGTATAAGATAAAGTTAGTATTTATTAGTAAATTATTAAAAAATATTAAATGTTGTATATAAGAGCTTAAATATATAAACTAAAAAAAGAGAAAATCTTAAATATAGATTGCAATACGGACCGAAGGCTTATTATGGGGATTATTGGAAGATTAATAAAAGAATGTGTATATGGGATATATGTATTTAAATAATATATTAGAATGATAAATGGAATAAGAAAGGAATAAATTCGAAGTTCAAGTGGATATTGTAAAATATGGTTATTAGAGTACAATATAATTAATATATTGAAATAATAGAAATAAATACAAGTTTAGTGACTAAATCAATTTATTTATAAGCATAAAAATTAAAACTAAAATAATAGTAGTATTTGAAAATGTAAGTAAGTGTATAATATAAGATTTACAAGTTTAAGATAAGTTTTTAATACAAGGAATAATGGATGTAAGGAATAATGACTAAGAGATGAAATAGACTAAGTTATAATTAATTAAAATTGGGATTACATGAAATTAATGAAGTAGTTGTATATAAGTATATATATATGGTGTGATTGAAATTATTAATAATAAAAGAATAAGGAGTTTATTGAGATTTAAAGTATTAAAATAAAGAAGCCTAATTAATGAGAAGGAATAAATAAAGACTAAAAGAAGATTTTATTTGTAAATTTTAGGAGTAAAGGAAAATATGGTAAAGTATTTGTAACACTCCTTACTGGATTCCTGAAGAAATCTAATAAGCAGTGTACTTCCCTCTAAGTCGCCCATCTTTAAACTTCTCCTATGGTCATTCATTTAACTTACACCTTTTTGGTCCTATTCAATTTTATCTAACTCTGAATGCCTTTCTAAACTTTGCCAATGGTCCATTTAGGTCCATTTCATGAGGGTCATGCTAATATAGAGCAGTTTTAAGCCATTTGGATTTCCTTTCCTAAAATCCGACAACATAGTGGCTGCCTAAGTCACTATCCCAAAAATTCTAACATCTGTAAACAATTTAATAACTTGTCTCACCTCTCTTGGACCCTTCTGGTCCCCCAAGCATCAACCTAACCCCATCCTACTATCAGTTTATCAACATAGGCCTCAAGCCATAATCATAAAATCATAGATATAAAGCCTCTAGCTCATAGATCATATCATCACATAAAATTGATTACACATAATCAAGATAATCGGGTAAAGACTCATTACAAAATACTATCTTGAAATAATCAAAACCATCTATATGATACCCATACCCCACCTATGTACATGAGTGAAAAATTATAACCTAACGCATAACAACTTTACTTATATGTCCTCTGAACCTTAACTGCACGCACTCTGAGGCTGCTTGTAAGTCTTGAGTACTTGCACACCAAAATTGGTATGCTAAGTAAATAATATCAGTGGTGAACTTAAACATTTAAGTCATGTCATAGTGTCCATTCATGCATATACAATGATAATGTTAACTAATCCATGTTATTAAACCATTAATTAAAACAAACGTGTCAAATAACCAAAATGCCCGTGTATATAGTTATTAATTTTTTTCCATTCAAAAATTGACTTAAAATTTCATACCTTGTCAATATATGCTCTTATCAGTGCTAATATTCATACAATTTGGTAACCAAGTCAATAAATACCTTATATGTCAAAATTACTAAAATACCCCTATTCTTGTCTTTAACCAATTTACTACTTATGCAGTCACTTATAATTAATACATTATAAATCTAGGTCACTCCTATATATAATACTCTAGTTTCAGGGTGATGCATGTTATGTATATAAAATTACCCAAAATACCCTTGTACCTAATTTTTGTTAATAAATCCTTCATTTCATTACTATAACCCAAGCAAATCATAGCTTTAAGTTATTATGTAAGAGGACATTCCTAGTCTTTTATTATCAAGACAATAAATATTATACAAGTAAAATTACTAAAATGCTCCTGGTCATCCATTCTGCAGTCTCCTACAGATACTCATGTCCAACTAAGCCTTACATTGCTTATTAGTTTTAATGCATTATTATGATTTCATTAATTTATCTGGCCTAACTAAGAAAAGGACACTAACATACACTGGACCTAGAGGGAATGAAAATAGTGCAATGATCACATTCTGGACCCTGACCGCTACACCAGCTTGATCAATAAATGTCCATAACCATGTCTGACTGTCTGACTAATGCAGTGATCCTACGGGACCTATGCTACTGCACCGGTAAAATTAAGTGAATGCCTATAGCCAAGTCTGACTGTCCAGCTAGTGTAATGGTCCTAAGGGGCCTATGCCACTGCACCGAAAAGAATCAAAGGAATGCCTACAGCCAAGTCTGACTGTCCAGCTAGTGTAGTGGTCTTACGAACCTACACCACTGCACCGATAAGAATTAAAGGAATGCCTATAGCTAAGTCTAACAGTCCAGCTAGTGCAGTGGTCTTGTGGACCTACGCTGCTACACCAACAAGAATCAAGGGAATGGCTCAGCCAAGTCTAACTGTCCAACTAGTGTAGTGGTCCTATGGACCTACATCATTGCACCGATAAAAATCAAGGGAATATGATAGTGTCTGCCTAGTAGACTGGTCTATCCAATAGACTAGTGCAGTGGCCATTTGAGACCTACATTGCTACACTAATAAGAATCAAGAAACTGGCATTAGGTGATGAAAAAGGGAAGTTATCTATCCAATAGATTAGTACAGTGGCCCCACTAAGAACCTAGGCTACTATATCGGCCCTATCTAAAAGATAGACAGTGCAGTAACTGCTAAAACCTCTAAGTTGACTGGTCAACCCATCTAGTGGAAGTTTATCTAATAGGTCCTCTAACCTCAATTTGTACCCATTTCATTACTGATTAACTTTTTATAATATTCTAAAGTAAAAAATATGTAGTTGTTGATTTTATCATGTAGTTTAAATTTAGCCCGGTCTGGTATTGCCACAATTATGCTATATTGGGTGAATTCCTAATTATATTTTTAAGTTCTATGGTTATTAATATTTGACATATATTATGCTTTATTTTATTCCATAATTATTGCTCATGTAATTTCCATTTACTGTCTAGTGGTATTTTTAGTTCAAGTAATGGTCAAAATTGGACAGTTATAGGTCATTTCGGCAAGTTTTCATTAGACTTTTCTAGCTGCATTTCTCCATATTTTTCAGTCCAGTTTTCACTTATAATTTCATACATTTCATAGGCCTAAAGCTAACTTGTACTGGGCCATTTATAAGGCCAAAACATAGGCATAATTACCACAATATAAAATCACATATAATATCCCTTAAGGCATAAGTTATAAGCACATTGTTTAATCACAAGTCATAGCTCTTAATGGCACCTTACAAGTCACTTCTCAAGTCCTTTCCTAGACAAGTTTAAGTTTACTTTCAATCATCTTTCATGATGCCATTTTAAATAGGTATATTAACTAAATTCATGCCAAATAATTTAAGCCTCACATAACTCACATAATTATATCATATCATGTATGCACATTACATACATGTACCATCATTTGCATACGAATTTCATTAGCATGGCTCTTGGGTATAACCATTCCTTGACCTTACACATACATTTCCTTGATGTTTAAACACATGTTCCACCTTTCATTTATAGTCTAGACATCTACATACACATGCATGCACAATACCATACCAATATGGGTGATATACCCATAGTACATGCCTCGGCCATTCAAGGAATTCACTATAATTATACACTACACCAATTTATCACATGCCAACCCATTCTTTTCTATAACCCTAATCTATATTCATACTCTCTTAAGGAAAATCTCTAAGGTATTTGTCTTATCCAATGCCTCAATCACAATTCCAACCACTTGAATTAACCATTCATAAACCAAAACCACTAACTACACATGCATGACAAACCATAGACACCAAATCTCACTTGCTATAACAAATTCAACAACTAATCAAACCCATATCCATACTAAAGTTCTCGGCTAGCAAACAATCCACACATGACAACTAAAACTTTCATTAAGTAATACCTATTTCAATGCCATTTTACTAATATATTTAAGGGATTTAACTCAAGCTTGAAATGCCATCAACTAAACACTAAATTACAGAATTCTAGGACTTATTTCCAGCCCCTTCAAAATCATAGAACATGAAAAAAAATGATAGGATTCACTTACCTCAATAACAAGAGAAAGAAATCCCAAACCACTTCAAGCCTTCACAAGCTAAGAATTCCAGCCCTCCTCCACATGAAAATTAGCCCACTTCTCAAGCCAAATTGCACTCTAATTCCCTCAAAAACCATACAAACACATTCTATTAGGTCCCAAGCAATCATAGCAGTTATTTCCCTTTAAATTCCCTCAGAAAAACCTAAGGAAAACCATAAAGAACTTATCTTGCAAGCTTGTTGCCTTTGTTAGAACTCTGTTGACCTTGCTCCCTTAAATGAATTTTAATTAATTCTTGGAAGCTCCTTTTCCAATGATTCTTTTTTTGGAATTTCCCTAACAAATAAGGATGATTTTTAGTGGAATTTTTTTTCTAAAATAGGTTGAAAAGTTGTTGAAAAATGGCTCCCTTCCCTATTATGGTGACAATTTTAGGCAGAGGAAGAAGAAACATTTTTATCTTTTATTTAGTGGAATTATCCACTTGTCACTCACCTTTGACACTTGGCATGGCCCTTAAGCTAGCTGTCCATGTGTGGGTGGGTCATATAGCCACCTAAACCATCTCGAAACGGCTCGATTTTTTGGTAAAACTTTGAAAATTCACCAAAATTCACATGGACCTCAAAAAATTACATTGTTTGTTTTAAAATTTATATTTTAATCCTCTCTACATGCTCACAAATTTTTACATCCAAATTCTATCGATAGGACAATTTTTAGACTCCCTCAATTTGCATGCTAATCTAAAAAATTACAAGAATTGGCAAACAATCTCAGAATTCAAAAATTCTTTCACCAATAGACTCGATGGAATTTTTAAGCTTCAAGATTTGATATTTTTGTGTCCATTCGGGCATATCCTGGGTTGTTCCTAGTTCGACTAAATTTTATCACACAGATCAATAACTCACTGTCCAAAATGAATTATTAGTTCTACTAAATTTTTAAAATTTGCCTTTTTCATCAGTTTAAAGCCCCTCGATATTTCATGACTAATGCCACTGCCTCAATTTACATGCATGTGACTCAGCACCTGGGGCATGCTTTTCAAACCTAGTGGAACTATTTACATAGCCTCAAAACATGGGCGTTACAGTTCTTCCCCTCTTAAGAAAATTTCATCCTCAAAATTGCTTAGAGCTAATAAGTGTGGATACTGGATTGTGATCTATCTCTCTAGCTCCCAAGTAACTTCTTTAGTCTCATGGTGCCTCTATTGCACGTTAACCCATGGTATGAACTTATTCCTCACTACCTCACTTCATGAGACTAAATCTGAACCGATTCCTTATCATGGCTTGAATTACCCTTTTCATAGGCTTAAGTCAGACTGCACTTCAAGGTCTATCATCAACAGCTTTCTGCAATAGCTTCCAAAGTCTAAAAGTAAAATAAGGATTTTTGTCAATAAAAATAATCGCTGGCTCACCATAAAATCTGACTATTTCATCGACATATAGTCTAGCCAGCTTCTCTATTGAATAATCCTTCCTGATTGGGATAAAATGAACCCGCTTTGGTAAATCTACTAATAACCATACATATAACCTCGCATCTACCTCCGATCAAAGGTAGACCCATCACAACTCCCTAATTACCTTTTTCTCATTTCCACTCTATAACTACTGTAGGATACAGCCATCCAAAATCATCTTAGTGTTTAACTTTCACTTGTTGGCATGTCAACATCTTATAATCTATTCTGCTACATTTTTTTTCATACCAAGCAACCCATATTGAAACTTCAAATCTAAGTACAATTATATGCTCTCATGATACATAAAATAAAGATTTTCATATTCCTCCTTTACCATTTGTATCCCTCAGGTCATTTATACTAAGTACACATAACCTGTCCTGATGATACAGACACCCATCCTTTATTAATTCAAATCCCACGATCTTCCCCTCTTCAACTTGACTTGCCATTTGTACCAGCTATTTATCTTTCCTTTAAGTTCCTTAATCTTCTATCTAAAACTTTAGGCTTACCCATAACTCAACTAGCATAGAATATTCTAAAGTGTACTGCATTTTGGCATATATAACTTTAAAGGTTACCATAAACTTCTTGCTTAAAGCATCTGTCACCACATTGATTTTCCTTGGGTGGTAATCAATTAGATAGGCATAATCTTTTATCATTTCTAACCACCCCTTTTTTTTCCTTTAATTCTCTCTAACTGAGTGAAGAGGTATTTTGGACTTTTATAATCTGTATATATGTAAATTTCTCTCCATACTGATAGTGCTTCCATATCTTCAAAGCAAAACAATAATAGCTAACTCTAAATCATGAGTAGGATGATTCCTCTCAAGTGACTTTAACGGCCATTAGATTGGATAGCAATCAACTTGATATAAGCCATACTACTTATCATATATGATAAAAAAATCTTATTTCTAGAATTTTTGAAATAATAAAAAAAGAAATAAATAAGGATAAATATGACATGATTTTGTGTACAAAGCTTTTATAGCTATTAAATGTTATAGTATTCATTAAAAACCAACACTTGATTATGGACAATAAAGAAGAATAAAAAAAATTTAAATGAAAAAAGAGATGACACAAATTAACAATTTTAAGGAGATTTTTTAAACATTTATTACAACCTTTGATATTTTTATTTCTTATAAATCTCTACTATCCATTTTAAGAGAGATTTTTTAAGCATTTATCATAACCTTTTATATTTTTATTTTTCATAAAATCTCTACCATCCATTCTAAGATATAAATGCCTAATATTGTGTCATTTTTCTTTATCATTTTACAAAAGAAGAAAGCCATTTTGCCTCCTATAAAATGTCATGGCCAAAACTAATTTTTCTACTCCCTCCATTTCATTTTCATCTTTCCATCAAATTATATATAAAAATTAGTACTAAATGATTGTTTATCATCTCTAATAACTTTTTCATTTAGCAATTTTGGATTTGGGTACTTGAATTAGAAGAAAAAAAAGGGAAATGAAAAAGTAGAAAGTGACCAAGAGGTGAATTTGGTTCTTCATTAAGTTTTAAAAATTTTTAATAGATAGAATTAGTCTTTAATTATGAAAATTATTAAGTTAATTTAGTGATTTGAATTTAATTATATTTTTGGTGAATTTTCTTTGAGGGATATTATTATGAAAGTGAAGAACAATAAGTAATGATAGGAATACAAAGGAAAAGGCATTAGGTAGGATTTGTGGAGTAAAACTCATGAGAGGTATGATTATTCCGTAGAAATTTTTGATTTGAATGTATGACTAGATTATGTAAGTTAATAATTGCTAAGTTAATTAAGTAGTTACATGGAATTAGTTATTCATAAACGTAAAATGGTTGAAATTAAGATAAATAATATAGAGAATTAATGAATTGAATAAGAATAAGGGAACTTGTTGTATAGGCTAAAAATTTAAGAAAACATTAGGTGTGTTTTTAGATACTTGATTAAGAATAGAGAATTAAAGACTCATTTTATTTATAGCATAAAAAATTTGTAATTGCAGATAGAAAATTTTACGTGGCCGAATTACTTGTGTAAGATGAATTAGAAGTGATTTGCTAGATTAATTGTATTATGGTGTAATATATAATTATGCCACATAGATAATGTCTTGCAATTCATAAACTAAACATAAATGATTTATAATTAAAAAAGTATTCTAATGTTTGAAAATTATAACCATGAGTAACTTTAGAACTAAAGAAAAATTTAATTACAATTATGTCAGAGAAAGATTGAATAAAGATAGAATTAAAAATTAAAAGTGAGAAAATGACTATATATTTAAAACTAGTTAAGAAGACGAATAAAAGAAACATGGTAAATAAGAGTATTAAATATATGAAGTAATAGGATGTTGCAAGTAAAATACCCTATATAATGGAAATGAGAAAAGAATTTTTACATAAGAAAGAAATAAGTGAAACATTATTTAGAGTTAAGCTTTACATATATATTATGTAAGTTAGAAGTAACTAAAATTGGGATTATAGAAAATTAATAAAGTAGGTGTACATAAGTATTTACATATGGTGGGATTGAAATTATCAATAATAAAAGATTAAAGAGTTTATTGAGATTTAAAGTATTAAGTTGAAGAAGCCTAATTAATTAGAAGGAATATATAAAAGACTAAAAGAAGATTTTATTTGTAAATTTTAGGAGTAAAGGAAAATATGGAAGACTATTATTAATATTAAATAAGTATATGATTGAATAATCTAAAGTCATAAAATAAAAAGAAATCGATGAAATTTAAGGAATTACAAGTGAAAGTAGGTATCAGAAAAGGTAATTAATATAATTTAATCAAATTTTAGAAAATCTAAGGAATGTTTATTAATTTGCAAAAATATGTATATGTGAATAAAAGATGGAACTACACAAAGTATAGATAGTTATATATGTTATGAATCAAGTAAATAGTATATGAAATCTTAAATCTATGCTAAACACATTATTAGTATATTTGTAAAAAGAAATAACCCAAGAGGTAATTAAATGAGAAATTATAATAAGTACATGTTTAATCGAATATTTAAATGTAAATTGTCACAAAATTCTTATTATGTAATTGTTAAAATTTTGTAAATGAAAACTTAATGTGAAAATTTTGATTATATGCTAATGAATAAATCAAAGCATATAAATAATTGGATTACATTGGACAAATACATCTAACATAGTATGAAGTGAAATAATTATAAGTTGTGGGAGGGATAAGAACATAACTGTTATCACCAAAGGTATTATAAGATATCATAATTTTGTATGCATATGAATCTTATGATCAATTCAGTGTGATAAGTTGTCTCTAGGAATATGCACATTAAGGATGATTAGTATAAGGAATTTAATTATTATAATGCCTTGATAAGCTTAAACAATTGATTATTGCTTAAGATAGGCTGGCTAACCAACTAGGGAACTTTTACTTAATGTAGCTGCATACTTATTTGGCATTTTGGTGCTTACATGATTATTAGGGGAGAGATACTCATTTACATGTTACTTAGGGAGAATTACTTCCTTACATGTTATTTGGGGGCCTTACATGTTACTTAGGCACATTATGCCTTACATGATACTTACTATATAGACACTTTGATGTCTTACATTTTACATGTTCTATTATCCTATCTTAGATAACTATTATACATTATCAAAGGCACCAAATGATACATGTAAGGATGAAATTTTAATTAATTCAATATTAAAAAATAAGTTTACATAGAATCTTAAGAAATTAATGTATTAAACTTAAGAATAAAATCTTATAAATGATAAAAAAAGAAGTTATTATAACTTAACATTTTAAGAAAATTGTTAAATGAAAGTGGATAAACAAATTAAATTATTAAAGATTTTACATGTTTGGCATTAATGATTTTAGGTAAAAAGATAGTGAAAGACATCAACTTATTAATACTATAAGCAATATGGAAAAATTAGTAAAAGAGATCAAAATTAGGAAATTGTATACAATAAGAAATTTGTAGATAGTGGCTCAGATCGGGTTGAGCAACAGATTTAGTCTTTATAGTGGAAAGGCCTATAAGTGGACAAGGAAAGTACAAGGCCCACTAAATTATTATTTAAGTATTTGTATATGATATATGTATATTTCATTGTTAAATATGAAACATATTGCATGAATAAATTTACCATATAAGAAGATATGAATATGTAATAGTCTTTTATATAATTT
>CANXYI010813978.1:0-12341 GCA_948208565.1 Hura crepitans | reverse complement strand
ATATATATATATATATATATATATATATATATATACATATATCGCACACACTGAGTCATTTAAAATACACCTAAGATTATTTTTATGCTTATTTATGCTATAACCATAATTATACTTTTTATTATAATTATTTGTTTAATTTTTGCCCATACTAAAGAGACAACTATCTAAGGTTGGATAGCGGATAACGGGCTACTCAAAGATGCTTAAATAGTGTACCCAAAAGCACTGGTATCCGTGGATACAAAATGCATCAACTTGAAGGCTTGCACATATGTAGTGATATACAGTGGCCTGAAAGCCTAATGCGCATCGACATAAATATACATATCATAACCTACTACCCAAAGGTATACATTGTAGTTGCTAATCCTACTTGACTAGTCAACCTATCCATACTAGGTTGATTAACTGTATAGGGATCATTAAACTGGTTAATTAACTCATTTTTAACCATATTAATGCATAACATAATTTATGTCATCTCACGCATACACGCATCCCAATAGCCATTTCACATCTTAGTGAGGCCTAAACATTTATGCTAAATAACATGTTTTAATAAAAATATAACATTGCCAAGATAGGCACATACGGGTTCAAAACATTGATTCGGCATATCGCTTAGGTGTAAAAGTTAGAAAACTCATTCAAAAATATAAACACACATCTTTATCATTATTTCATTATTAACATGCATAATAACATCAAATTCATCATGGTTGTGCATAACTATCACATTTCGCTAAACATGTCATTTTATATACATTTTTTATATATAGCATCATACATGCATTTTATGCCCACATATGTTTTAATAAGCCATACGACATGCAAATTGGCATTCAGCCATCACTAAGTATGCACATACATTTTATTCATCATACAAGTACATTTGAAATGACATTTAAGCATACAACATGATATTCAAGTCATTTACATATATAATTCACAATTATGCATATATAACTTACATATGCAAATTTCAGCCTCTACCTTGCCCAAGGCCATAAAACACACACATTATACACATTTATTATTATATGACATTTTTAGATACCTAATATTACATTCATATGCTTCTAAATAAATATACATGGTCACATGACATATATATCGTATAATAGCATTATATGGTCATTTTGTCGCATAAGTGAGCACATCATCATTTAAGAACCATTCGGCCCACATACATTCACCATACATGACATTTATACCATGTAATATCATTATTTAATGATATACACACATATACACATTTATTAGGCATTATAACAATTAATGGCATTTATTGCTAATATGTAAGTAAATGGACATATTAAAAATTCAAGCATTTATCCAAAGTTAATGTGATTACACATACCAAAATTAGTCACACGAGATGCTCGAAGTCGGCCTAAGCCTTCTCCTTGCCTCAAGAGGCTCGAGTCGATGCCTCGCCTACGAATACAAAAAGGTATGAATTTTAATAAATAATATAAAATAATTCACATGTCAAAAAAATATTTTAAGCCTAGATATACCCTCTACAACACCCTAGGAACCCATGAAAAATAAAATTTGCCGAAAAGAAAAGCCCAAGAGAGAAGGATACTATTCACTTTAGAATTCTTCTTGATTTTTCTCCCGAAATACCTACCGTTCCCAATGATTTTAGTGTGCATGAACTCGCCTTAAGAAGCTTATCATTTCAGGTTTAAGTTCATAGAGTGGGTCCCTTCATAGAGGAAGAAAGAGCATGAGAAAAGAGAGAGAGAGAGAGAGGGATGGGAAAATGAGGAAGAGAGGGGGTGGAGTGGTGGTATAGTGTATAATAGAAGGAAAATAAATTTCCCTTTTTATATTTTTCCAAAAATAATTTCTCCTTCATTCAAAAACTTATTATAACCAATAGGAATATCAGTTTTTCCCCATTTTTATCCCTAAAATTCCATAAATCCAAACCCTAAATCCTCTCAAAATTTTCAGCCTAAACTATGATAAAAACCTAAAAAATTAATGCATTTTATATCCCAAAAAATTAGAAAAAACTTTCTAATTTCAGAAAATTCTAATTCCAAAGCCAATGGACTATTCAGAATATTTAAGTATCAAGTTGTAACATTTTAAGATTATTTTGAGCAACTTTTTATTTTATTTATGGTTCAGCTTTGCATGTAGCACTATTCATAAGACACTATTGTAAAATCTTATTTAGCATTTTTAACCATTCAAACAACTTCAGATTGGCTTCAAACTTTGCCTAAAATTCTCTCATAATTAATATTACTCATCAGTACATTTAATGTGACTTGAGTTTCGGGAAGCACTATTCACCTCGAGAAGTACTATTCACGAGAGTCGAATTTTCAAGTTATTACATAACCCGTGCCTAATGATCTGCCCAGACTAACCAAAGCCCACATCTATATAGACTATGTAGACTCAGCCCAATACTAGGCCTAAAGTCCATGGACTGCTAGGTTAACCCAAACTCTAAGTTTGAAAGGATGTCGTCACTATAGTCTACACAGACTTGCCAATGAAATGCTTTCATAAGTGTGAACTTCTTATTCAGACTCTACTTTCTAATCCTATAATTAGTTTACATTTTTTGAATGGGAGAGTTATCCCTTAAGCCTATAAATACACTCACTTGGGTATGAGAAGGAGAAGGCAATTAGAAAAGCCGAACCTACTATTTTAAGAGTCTAGGCATGGACTTCAAAGTAAGATTCATTCTATTATAGCTTTAGCCCACACTAAAATAACAATCCTTTTTCTAAAACCCAACCATTGCATAGTGGCTTGAAGTTTATTTACAAGGTAAGATTTAAGACTTTTATTATTCACTGTTGTCATCTATTTGTGCATATTATATCTATAAACCAATGATCTTGAATGATTAATCATACATGAAGTGATTTTATGTAATCCCCACATTGATTATAAGAGTAGGTTATTATTTTAAATTGTTTTAATCATGTGTAATTACCTATTAAGATATTATGATCATTTTGTAATTAACACTCTAATCACACAGACTTATCTTAATACTTGATAAAGTCCTTACGAACTTAATATGTTAATATGTGTGTGATATGATATCTATGTAGACTATTGTTAGATACAGTTTTCTATTTGCTTTGTATACTATGTATTATGCTCAGCATTTTTACATATTTATATGCTATTATATTATATCATTATTTTCTTCTTTATTATGCATATTAGAGATATTCTAGAATTAACATGTGGTCTACACAGGCTCCCTTTCACAAGGATCATAATCTGCATGGATATGTATATTTTATACATGCTTATCCTATTTTATAGTCCGTATAGACTCTCTTTCATAAGGAGTGTAGTCGCACAGACATATATTCTAAAGTTCAGTCCTTATGAATATCTATATGTTTTCCTTTATATGATTAATTTATCATTCTCTTAGTTATAATCATCATTTGGGCATACATCATGATCATTCATATTTGCATCCCACAAGTTGTTATTTTATTTGGTATTATTCTTAAGTCCTAATGGACCATCATTTATGTTACTAATATCTTTCCTTGAGTTGTACAAAAATGATGGTTCTTACTGGGTAAGAGGTTTGGATGGACATATTAGCCATGATACATCATAGTTCGTATAGATATAAACCAGAGCCTTAGGGAGTTGGCACAGACTTCAAGATGCAGAGATATGACCAAGTAGCCTACTTTTTATTTTTTTATTTGGTTTTGTACCTTTTATTTCTTTTAACTTTTTTGGTTTGTAATAGGTAGTTTAATAACTCTTTTTACATGCCAAATGCCTAACCTCACATCAATGGTTTTCTATTTAATTAATTGGTGTTTTCTTAATAAAATGGTTTTGGTTTCTCCTTAATAAAAGTTATATGAAAAATGTATTTTAATGAAAGCTAATCTCTTAGAGATGAGAGTTAGGAAATTACCGCTAATTCCTATGGAATTATGGGTAGTCGTTAGATCAAATGACAACAAACAAATGACTCAATTTCTAGATGATTAATACATGCTTATGCTTGTTATACATTCTCAATATTGTAATTTATTCTCTCTAAATAGAAGGGTGACATGTATGCTTAAATTAAAATGCTTGCTTTCATGATACAAGACTGATAAAAATTAGAATATAAAAGAAGGTATATTATGAGGACATAAATAAGATCTGATTATGAATCCTTTCTCAGCAAAAAGATCAATTGTCCTGGTGTAGAGCTAGGTGGTGACTTCAAATACTAACTGCCTCATCCTAAATAAAATACAATAAATCTACACCATTGCATCCGATGATTTGTCTTAAGAGCTACCTCTGCTTGGTAAGTGTAACTTCTATCGCCTTTTATGTTGTGAAATAAGGTAAGGTCTTTGCATCTAATGATTCTTTCCCTAAAGCTATCGTTGCTTAGTAGGTGCAACTTCTATCAACTTTGATGTCATTAAAAAAGGCAAGGCTATTATATCTAATGATTTATCTTAAGAGCTACCACTGCTTAATAGGTACAACTTCTATCAATTTTGACAGTATTAAACGAGGTGAGGCCATGGAATTTATATTAGATTTTACTTTTTTAGGTCTAGTTTGGATTGAATCAAAGCTAGTATGCCTACCCTTTATAGTATAACAGATGAGAGAAGGAATTCTAAAGGATATGCACAAGGCTACAATAGTGAAAGTCATTCTGTAAGCTTGAAAAAACTTACAACTTACCCCCTTAGAATTGGCTAAGCTATTTGCAAAATTGGTCTAATGAGTGCCTTATGTTTCGACTGCAAGAAGAAATAAACTATGTAAAAGTTTAAATTGAGTATTAGCCAAATACATATGGTGTGTGAATCTTGTCCTAAGTGTTGATTTTAATTTATAAGTCATGTTTAATCATGTATTATGCTTATTTTCCCCTTATTGTAGTTTTGCTCATAAATATTGCATTTTATGATCATATATAACATTATGGCATATATAAATGAAAAAGTGAACATAAAAATAATATAGTCAAGCTTATATAATCTAAAAAAAATTTTATATAAAATTTTTTAAGGCTTAATGATACTAATGTGATTTTATGTATGCAATAAAACTAAAGAGAAAAGAAAAGAAAATGAAAGGAGATCTAAGGCCTTATAGGCAAATTATAGAGAAGGTGTCTGCATAAACTAAAGTGAGGTCTCAATTGTATCTAGTCTCTCATGTAACTCTTTATATATGTCTATAAGTTAGGTCATTGTACAAGCTTTTATGCCCTAAATTAGTGCCTCAACTTATGAATAGGTGGGCACAGCTATAATGTTTATTAGTGGAGTTGATAAGGGTATTGCCTCATCTATTAGCCCCTTTTATGACCTAAAGAATGCTAACTAAGAGGACTTATGGGCACTAGAGAGTCAGCTAGTAGCTCCTTAAAAGTCATTGTATATGCTACATCATCACCATCTCTATCCTCTAGCCATTGCTATCTTACCTTGGCAACTATTTCCTCCTCGGTAAAGACTTGATACTCAGCCAGGGATTAAGAATCCTTGTATGCTAAGCCTATTGGCAACACTATGTCATGGTTGTTAAAGAATTATTACTCAAGCATGTGACCATGTCCTACTTCTTTATCCTAAGGCAGAGAAGTAAGGCTATGATAACTCCACCCACAACTATGCTATTACTAGGGCTTTGACTAGCCCTATATAGGTGCTAAAAAATAAATGATGTTAAATTAAACTACATGCTCTACTTTATAACCCATAATTCGTACAACTTAGTCATGTTAACCTAACTAATGTTACCTACTCACCTAAGGTATGAAAAGGTAAACACTCTATGTAGATATATATGTATGGATCTTTAATTGTAATTAACTTAGTTAAGCCAACCTAGTAAAATATGCCTGCTTAGCTAATCAGGGCCTACTACTTGTTAAGGATATCCATGAGCTTAGTACCTCTGTTAGTGGGCAAATGAAGAAGCTTAATGAGTTGAAAAGAGATAGTTGGTATCATGTTTTGCATACCTCAAATATAATGGTAGAGATTTCAAAGGGGTGTGCTTATCTATACTCTAGAGTGATGAGAAACTCTAGAGTCACACTGGGATATGTGGCTTGGCAGAGCATGTAAAAGTTATGCTAGCCGATCTATACCAATAGCTAGTCTACTAGTGTAAGCACTTCTATGTCATGTAAGGTACAGATGTAGAGGTATCAACTTCTTATTTGGTTAATAGTAGATAGACACTTAAATCTACCGATTCCTTTTAATAACAACAAATCTAGTGCTACTACATGTTTTGGGACAAGTTGGTCTCTCGAAGGCATTTTTATTTAGCTCAAAAGTTTAAGCAAGAGGAATAAGGAAATAAAAGGTTTTAGAATGTTCTGATGATAGTGACATGAGAAATTGAGGAAAAAACTATTGTTTTTTTATAATGGAAAGGAAAAGTGGTCATTTTGTAATGACAATGGTAAATTTTTGAAAGTTTAAAATACATGTTTTCTTAGGCTTCAAAATGCCCATTTTGGATAGCTCGAAAATGGTTATTTTAGGTGACATATATGTATAGGTGTGTATTTATACCATACACATAGATCTGTATGCCAATTTTGAATTTTGGATCCTTCTTATAGATACGAATAAGTGAAAATTTTATCTTAAAGTTAAACAAAATTCTTAATACTTCATCAACTTAGGATAATCCTCTCTTGGCTCCATTTAATAGGCTAAAATTCCTTTGTTGTGTCACTTTGATCATTCATTCTTGCATGTTGCTGCTCAATTTTGGGACTTGCAACTTTATGTGCTTTGATTTGGCACTAAGAATTGTGTCCCTTATCTAAAGAGTTTACTGCCATTTTAGGTGCATCATATTCTTATGACATCTTACCTTGTTACCCTAACAATGTTCCCAAATATCCCTATGAGGTAGTGGAATCATTGGCTATTCTCCCTTTATTAGCTATAAGATGGGTTTCGAAGAAAGATTCCATGTTATTAGTCTCTTCATTAACCTTTTCTCTTGGGCACATAAACATCCCATTATTGTGTTCTAGAGCCCTTTTATTCATTTTCTTTGCCAAATAACTCACTATCACTTTAAGTGAAAATTTTGGTGATTATTGACTGTTTGATTTTGTAAATACCATAAGAGATGGCCTGAACCCTTTTTCATTTATTCTTGCTAAAACCATCATGGGTTTAGATATTATGAATTTTTGTGTTATTAACTTCTTTCATGAAAGCCCTTCTCTTCTTCAGGTACCTATTTATTTTTCAAAGTAACATGCCCTTTTTTTTGTTTTCGTGCTACTTTTTTTTATGGATGGACTACCTTTTTAGTTTTCACCCCACTATAACACTCAAAAATCTTAGGTTGTGAATAATAAATCTCGGGCTCATGAATAGTGACTCAAGGGATATGAGTAGAGTTTTTCTTACTCATAAATATTACATGTTGTAAATAGGTTGTGATTACATTCTAGCATGAAAATAAGAACATTCATATGGTTAACAATTAATAACAAGTATACTTATGTATAGTACTTTTTTGAATATTGAATAGTATTTCCCTTAACCTAGGTAACACTAATTAAACAAGATGAAAGTATTATTTTTAATATAATTATGGGCAAATTTTGAAATGTAAATAAAGTTATTAAGATGGTTAAAAAACGAAGTAAAGTTTTTACAGTAGTGTCTTGTGAATGACAACTTAATTAAAGCTGAATCATAAAATATTGTGTTTTTGCCCAAATTGACATAAAAATGTCACAACCTGGTTGTCAAATACTTTAAATAGTCCACTAGAATTGGAATTAGAATTTTTAAATATCAAGAAGTATTTTCTAAAAATTGAATAGAGTTTGAAGTATTGGTTTAAACTAATTTTTTAGGGTTTTCAAGTATAGGTTGTTTGCATCTTTTGATCTTGTTTTAAGTAATTTTATTGGACTCTAAGAGATGTTGATTAAGGTTATGCATGGAATGAATTTAATTTAAAGAAGATTGAAAATAATAGAGCCTTTGTATCATTATAAGAACTAATCTTGGCCATGGGATCTTAAGGGGTATAAAAGGAATCAAATTGACCATTCTTGGTAAGAGGGGAAAAGCTTCATCTTTTTATTTGTTTCTTAAAATTGATGACATAAAAAAGAAGGCTTCCTCTATTATTGATGTTACCCTTTTCTTTAAATCTCAAAATTTAACATCTCTACTTCAATCTAAGGCCTTTTTATGCAATTCCATAGAGAGAGATAACAAGATGATGGACTATTCTTAAAGAAATTATAGTTTGGAAGTTAATATGAATATTGACCAAGTGTTGAGTAAGTGGGTTTTTTTTGTGGTTTCATATTTTGCTAGTATGTTTTTAGTCCTAATAAGAGTTTTTTATGATTAATTTATTGATTAGAAGTGTCATGGCCCAACTTTCGACCTAATTTTCCATGTATAGTATGAGAATTTAAGGAAATCAATGAGAATAAAATGGATGTATGGGCTGACCAGTATTAGTTTGTGTAGATAACAAAATGAAAATTTGTTGAGGGAAGTAATAGTCATTTCCTAATTTGTTAGGGGCAAAATTGGAAAAGGTTATTTTAAGGTTTAGTAATGGGTAGGAAATATTTAGAAGGCTGAGAAACATGAAAACAACATGAATAAAATGCCAAAGTGTGAAAAGAACGAAGTTCGGGATGTAGGTTCGGTGAATAGTGACATAAGGCCATAAATAGTACTTTCTAGGCTCGAGTGAGCTTATCATAGCGGATGAAGGGGAATATTATAAAATAATTTTTGGTGAAAGCTAGAGTAGAATTGAGGTCATATAAGTAGTTAAAAGTGCAATTAAAGATTTTATTAAGATGTCTCAAGGAATAGTAACCTAGTTTTAACTGAACAAATAATGTTCTAATGTTGCTCAAAATTAACCTAAAAATAGCATAACTTGGTGGTCAAAAATTCCAACAAAGCCACTGGGAATGAAAATGGAGTTTTTAAAGCTCGAGAATGATTTTTACTAAATTAAATAAAGGAAAACTCTAATAATTAAAATAATTGCACTCAATTTTAAATTTTAATTTTTATGAGACACACATATTATGAATTTTTAGGATTATTGGCACTGAAATAAGAATTTTTCGAGGTTAAAGGTGAGAGAAAGATTTTTTAGCCATAATAACATATGGAACAATCTCCACCCTTAGATTGCCATGTGTCCTCAAGGATTGTATTTGAACATTTGTAGCCAATAACACCCCTTTCTCCACTTGCTAAGAGTGACAACTCATTCATACCTTATCCTCTCTTTTTTCTTCTTCATCTCTCATAATCAAGCCACCACTCCACCAAATAATCAAAACACAAGCACTCTATCATCCCCTTATTATTATTTGGGGTTAATTCACCAAGAAAGGGCTAATTTTGATAGAGGAGCACTAAGGTGAATAGTGCTTAATCTCTAGGTAAGTGGTTTTATTACTAGTTTAATAATTTTCTCTAATATATTTTAGTGCCTCTTAAGTATTTCTAATGTTAGTTTGGTGGTGGAAGCTATGTAGAATTTATTAAAAAATTTTTAGGCCAATAATTCAATATGTTTATGGTGGATGATGTAGGAAATTCAAGAAAATTAATGGTGGTTGGTACAAAAGAGCTATTTTGGAGGCTAAGGAATAGAATAGTAAGTGTATTCAATGAATTAGATGTGTATATGTGTGCTTTGAATAATTCAAGTGTATGTGTGTGTATGGAATTTCTAGAATTATGGTATGTTGTATGTTTACATTAGGATTTGTAATGTAATTAGGCTATTTGCATGCTTTGTGACATGAATTGGCTAGAAAATTGAATGGAATGAATGATAGGAGTGAGTGAGGGATATAAAGTTGAAAGTTGTCAGTGTGTGTTTGGGGGAGGGGGGAGGAAATGTACCTATTATATGTGTATGATTATCTAATAATGCATTGTGCATGATTAAGTAAGTGGTGGTAAAAGAAAAATTAATTTGGAGGTTATTGTGTGTGTGGTCGAGTGTATGTATAGGTGTGTGTGTGTGAGTATGTTAGGTAAATATGCATATGACATGTGAAGCCAAGTGTTAAAATGTGTATGCATGATGCTTGTGGAAATGGCTATAATAGAATTGTAGTATATGACATAATTAGGTCAATTACCTAAGGGGTGCATTAATTAATGTATATATATATATATTATGTTTGAATAATTAATTTGATGTGCAATGTATGTAAAATTTAGATTTAATAGCATGTTTGTATCAGAAAAGTACATAGGGAGTGAATTAGGAAAATATAGAGTTAGAAGAATTAAATTGGTATAATCAGTGTAAGTTATATGTAAAATGATTTATAGATTAAAATGAAATGGTTATATGTGAGTATTAGAAATAATGATTATATTGATTACACTACATGGTTAGAATAATATTTAGAGAAAATAAGAGTGAAATGCCTTGTTGATGTGTAAATGGTACATGTGAGCAAATGTATGTTGCATGTGTAAATAAACATACAATTTGCATCATTATTTAAGGTGTACATGTAAACCAATTAAAAAGTGGGAATCAATGGATATATTATGTGTAATTTGTATAGCTAGATGGTAAGCCAAAAAAATATGTAGGTAATGTATTTAATTAAGAATAATAGAAGTGTATTTTATGTGTAATTAATAATAAAAAGATGAATCAAATAAATGGGTATTTAAGCAATATAATGTAGGTAATTATGAGTTCATCGAGAATGAATATGAATCACTCACATAGGGGTCCTGTAGTACTATTATAGGTAGATGAATAAAACAAATAATAAGTTAATATTAGGTCATTGAGGTGGATGCCTAAATTGCTACATAAGTAATAAGTGAAAGGTAAGTAGAATTTATGCTAGTGAATTATGTACATTAAAATGATATTAAATGATTTACAAATGGTAAAATGTAAATATGCAATTATTATTAAAATGTAGTTGGGTGCACGAGAATTGGAAAGATGAGAATCATTGTGATACTGATAAAAAATGAGTATACGTACATAAATGGCATTGCTAAATTATTTTAAATTTATTATTTCATGTTAGTCAAGTAGAAAATATTTTATGTAATTGGATAAAATGCATGTATGTAAGTATGAGTGAAGAATGTTATACAATTGATCAATGAAATGTTTATACATTATAAGACATTGTCAATAGATTATGTTACATGATATGATGGTCACCTTAGGGTGACATAGTCATCAGTTGAGATGATTAATAAGCAACAGTTGGATCATCTAGCTATGAATGAAAATACCTCGTAAAGAGTTCAGATAATATACTTAACGCTGGTGAAACTAAATAATACATGAAATAACAACCTATATGAGTTAGACAATGCACTGGATAGGTTAACCGGTCCCTTAGGGAATGTAGTCACTGCTAGGGCACTTTGGTACTTGTTTATCTGTTAGACTGCCATAGCCATCGTGTGCCTTTAGCCAGTTTAGTAAACCTCCGTGGTTGTAGTACTTACCTTTAGGCCAGACCTTCAAGTCACCATCAAACCTCTATAGTCATCATTATTATCTAGTTTGGTTACATAGTTATCTTAGGAGTACAACTACTTAGGGGTCTAATAAAACCACTACACATATCTTATACAAGTGCAGCCATCAAGAGGTTTAACATGGCCACTACACATGGTGTAGTAGCTCAAAGCCCAAAATAAGGACTACTTCACAATCTATTAGCCCTTTTATCCAATTAGTGAATCTTTGTCTATTGAGTATGGGGTATCTAATCTGAAGAGGAAAATAGGACTTAGGGTGTAAAGAATAGAATATGTAACAATAATAACAAATTTATTATGGTAATAGAAAATAGTTATCTAGCTATTTGGGAACATTATATAATTAGTAGAAAAGGCTACAAGTGTAAATTAGCAAAAGAAATAATTAAAACACCTGGAAGCCAACTCAAACTTAATAATTTATGTAATGAGGCTTTCAACTCGGTTAAGTGAATTATGGGATTAATAATAAATATTTACCTGTGAATAAAAATAGATATTAGACTTGTGTATACATAATAATGATAGAAATTAAATATAACAATAAAAAGTTGTTAGCCCTATGTAAACAAATTTTATTAGATAATGAAAATATGGACTCAAACTTGGGAAAGGATTATGAATATGACCTATACTTACTAAACTTTAAATAAACTAGTTAAATATTATTAATTGGACATACTAAGGACATGATTAGATAATATAATGTGATTATTTTATATGTTCTCTACATGTATACATGAGTTCTCACATGAATAGTTCACTATACTGATCATAATTAGTTAA
>CANXYI010813955.1:0-10202 GCA_948208565.1 Hura crepitans | reverse complement strand
ATATATATATCTGTATGTATATATATATATATATATTTATATATGTGTGTATATATATATATATATATATTATGATGCTTTAAAGCATGTTAATTCTTTCGTATTAAATGTTGTACACACATATGGCTTGAATTATGTTATATTTATTATAATGGAGTTTGATACCAATATATAATATTAGCATGAGTATGCATAAATGACTACATGAAATAATTATTTTGATTACACCATTAAGCAATTCACTTAGCAAATCATTTTGTTTGCAATGCATAGATAAGGAGAACAATTGAGCCTAAGCCTCAGGATATCCAGACTAGTAAACGAAGGGTCTTTATTTTGGTATATTTTGATGTTGTAATTAAGTTATGAAATGTATAGACAATAGGAAATGCACTATTTTGTTGGATGTATTTAGCATTGGGCTTAAGCCATAGTGTGTCATATTTTATAAATTGTAAATGGATTTATAACTATCTTTTAAAAATGCTTTTAAATTGATGTATGCATGACTAACATCTCTTACTGAAGTTGACACTGTGTGCTGTTATGATGATAATTGGAGTGATCAAAAGGATCACAAAGCTGTGGAATAAATGAGAAAAATTATTAAAGTGTTTTTCTTTCTTACAGGTTACTATTCAAAATTTTGGATCATGCCAGTATAGCTATTATATTGCTAAAATTTTGGCATGAGGATTCCTAATTTTGGAAAATGATTTTAGTATGTGTTTTCATACTCGATAAAATGTTTTAAATAACATTGAAGTATAAGTTAAGGTTAGATAACATGTTATGTAGCACACCTTAGTCTGGTATGGTGATCGAATCGGCTAAGGAGTTTCACATTTAGTGGTATCAAAGCTACAGTTTAGGCATTTCTAGGCAATATAAGAGTGTTATAGGAGTTAAGTCTATACATAGCATAATTTAATGATATCGAGGCTTATTAATTGTTTTTGTACCTATAGTTAATATGAGTGCTCCATAAGAGGAAGATAGAGGAAAAGCTCTTATATCTGTGGGATAAGAGCCTGATAAAGTGGTATCTATGTCTAAAAATGCTGCTAGATAGGCATTATCAGCAACCCAAGGTCTACTAACCTTTGCACAAGAGATGTTGTAATTATTGAGATAGGCCACAACGGCTGCTCCACCATCAGCACCATAACAGCATGAAGTTCCCTTGGCCCCCCAAAAGACTTATCTAGAGAGAGTCAAGATAATAGGAGCTGAAGATTTCAAGGAAAAGGGTGAAAGTGGATCTTAAGATAGTTGAGTATTGGCTAGACCGTACAGAGAAAATAATGAAGCAAATGTGTTGTACACTAACTAAGAAAGTGATTTGTGCCACCTCTTTACTTCAAGAAAAAGCATCAAAATGGTTTGATGATTTGACATAATATAAGTTAATAGAAAAGTTGACTTGGGAATTTTTCTTAGAGTAGTTTTATAAGAAGTATATACATAAGGATTATCTAGATAATCATAAATAACAGTTTATAGACCTTAAATAGGAATAGAAGTCTGTGGAGGAGTATGAGAAGGACTTTTCCATACTTAGTCATTATGCTAAAGACACTATGACTATAGAGGCTGATAAGTGCAAGTAGTTCAAGAAAGGGTTACATGTGGAGATCAAGTCTTAAGTAGTTTCCATGAAGATTAAAAGCTTTAATTAGTTGGTATCAGTATATCATTCAATAGAGAAGATGCAAAAAAAGGGGGAATACTATTAGAAGAAGAGATTTACTAGCCTTGAAGTATCTAGCTTTGCTCAGTAAACAAGCAAGAGATTATAGGGTAATCAATATGGGGCACTACAATAATCATAGAAATAAGGTTAGTCTCAGAAAACAAACTAGGCAAATCAAAATAAGGGTAAGACTGGTCAACAGTCATGGGCAACTAGTACACCTAGTTCCATATCTAAAGGTAGTCAAATTCCTCTGTGTTTAAAATGCCAAAAGAGACACAGAGGGAATATTGGTGGAAGAAGTTAGGGACATGCTTTAAGTATGGTTCACTACATCATTACTACAAGGATTGACCTAAAAAAGCTAAGGGCAGACATAGATCCATATAAGTTTCCTTCAGATGGCAGAGGGAAGATCAAAGAGATAAGCTAAAGAGAGCTCAGAGGGATAGAGTAGCATCTAGAGGTTAGCACAAAACTCTTAACCGATAGTATGCTATCAAGGCATGAGAGAAGGCCGATGAGCTAGATGTCATAGCTGGTACATTTTATCTCTTCAACTCACCTATTTTTAGCTTTGATTGATATGGGGTCTACACATTCATACATTTTGACACCATGAGCACAAGACTAAGGGTTAGAGTTAGAATTTATGGACCTAGAGATTTTGGTTAGCAACCTCTTAGGCCAGCATGTTACTATAAATAAGGTTTATAAGAAGTGTCCACTAACAATACAAGGACACCAATTTTTTTACTGATCTCATCAAGGTACCAATTAATGAGTTTGATATGATATTAGGCATGGATTGTCTATCTAAGTATCAAGCAATTATAGATTGGAAAATGAAGAGGGTGACACTTACAACTGAAGATGCATTGAGATTATAGTAGTGGGTGAGAGGATAGACTTTCTATATAATGTTATATCGATAATCACAACTAGATGAATGGTGAGAAAGGGTTGTCGATCTTATCTCACACATGTGCATTACATAAGGAAGGAGAGTTCAGATGCAAGTAGTATACCAATAGTATTTAACTACATAGATGTTTTTTTCCAAATGACTTGCCAGTTTGCCTCCATAATAAGAACTCAAGTTTAGCATCAAAGTGTTACCTGGCACTACTTTAATATCAATAGCTCCTTACAAAATGGTTTTAGTAAAGCTAAAGGAGTTGAAGTTCTAGCTTTAATAGAGGTTTTATTGGACCTAGTGTTTCACCTTAGGGAGCACTAGTGTTATTTGTGAAGAAAAAGGATGGTACTCTATGGTTGTGTGTAGATTACCGTTAGCGGAATAAGGTGACTATCAAGAACAAGTATATGTTGCCATAGATTGACAACATTTTTTATCAGTTTAAAGGTGTAGAAGTATTCTTCAAGATTAACTTGAGATCTAGTTATTATCAGTTAAGAGTAAAAGAGTCCAAGGTGGTGAAGATAACATTCAAAACAAGATATAACCACTATGAGTTTTTGGTAATGCCATTTGGGCTTACTAATGCTCTAGCAGCTTTTATGGATATGATAAATAGAATTTTCAAACAATACTTAGATCAGTTTGTTATTATTTTCATTAATGACATTTTGTTTATTCTAAGAACATAAAAAAGCATGAACAACACCTGAGAATAGTTCTACAGGTTTTAAAGGAAGAGAAGCTTTATGCCAAACTCAACAAGTGTGAGTTTTGGCTTATTAAGGTGTCATTTCTAGGGCACATTGCTTCGGTAGAAGAGATTAGAGTTAATCCTAGTAAGATAGAAGCTATTATGAGCTGGAAATCACCAAGGAACACCATAAAGATTAGAAGTTTCCTTAGACTGGCTGGGTACTATTGACAGTTTGTCAAGGGTTTTTCAATGATAGTAACACCTATGACTTGTTTGTTAAGGAAAGATGTCAAGTTTGTCTAAGATGACATGTGTTAGGATAGTTTTGACAAGCTTAAGGCAATATTAACAGAAGCTCTAATTTTAGTTCAACTAGTTTCTAGGAAGGACTTCACCATTTATAATGATGTTTCACATAATGGGTTAGGTTGTGTTCTGATGTAAGAAGGCAAGGTGATTGCCTATACTTCTAGATAGTTGAAGCCACATGAGAAGAACTACCCTACTCATGATTTGGAGTTAGCAGTAATAGTATTTGCATTAAAGATATAAAGACATCATCTTTATGGTGAGAAGTGTTAAATACACACGGATCACAAAAGTTTGAAGTATCTTTCAACATAGAATGAGTTGAATTTGAGATAGAGGTGATGGATAGAGCTAATAAAAGATTATAGTTGTATGATTAATTATCATCTTGGCAAAGCCAATGTAGTGGCTGATGCTTTGAGCAAAAAATTCATGGCAACCATGAAAGCCATAAATGTTACATTTCAACTTATGTATGATAATGCTTTGTTAGCAAAGATGCAAGTCAAGTTTGTTACAGCAAGTTAAAAGTGGTTAAAAGGATGATAACCGATTGATGAGTGTGATAAGTGCAAACTAAGAAGGGAAGCCCATTGAGAATGAATTGAAGAGTGATGGTTTTTTG
Source organism: Hura crepitans (assembly GCA_948208565.1). NCBI lineage: Eukaryota > Viridiplantae > Streptophyta > Magnoliopsida > Malpighiales > Euphorbiaceae > Hura > Hura crepitans. The sequence goes on along the minus strand of CANXYI010813955.1, from coordinate 5,959 downwards.
TATTACAATGATAGAATCTGTGCTCTAGATATTAAAAAATTGAAAAAGTAGATTTTAGATAAGGCGCACAATGCTCTTTTATGCTATGCATCTTGGTAGCATGAAAATGTATCAAGATTTGAAGCTATCATTTTAGTGGCCTGGTATAAAGAGAGATATATCAAAATATGTTACTAGATGCCTCACTTGTCAATAGGTGAAGGCAAAACATCGGATTCCTTTTGGCTTGCTACATCTTATAGCAATTCTAAAGTGGAAATGGGATAGAGTCACTATGGAATTTGTAGTTAGGTTACCTATTACAAGAAACAAGCATGATTCGGTATAGGTTGTGGTGGATCATCTTATGAAGCTAGCTTATTTTGTACCAGTGAGGATGGACTATTCCATAGAAAAGCTTGTAGAATTGTATATAAATGAGATAGTCAAATTACATAGAATGCCAACTTCAATCATATTAGATTGGGACCCATGATTTACTTTGAGGTTTTAGAAGAAACTTCACAATGCCTTAGGTATTCGATTGAGTTTTAGCATGGCATTTCATCCATAAACTAACGAACAGTCACAAGGAGTCATTCAAGTAATTTTGTGATACTTGAGTGAATTGATATTAGGAATTACATGTAGGATGTTATGCTTATGATGAAGCATCTTTAACAGGTGCTTAAAGATATGTTGAGAAGTTGCACTTTTAAGTTCAAAGGTAGTTGGGATTGCTATTTATCATTAGCAAAGTTTGCTTACAACAACAATCATCAAGCAAGTCTAAGAATGGCTCCTTATGAGGCTTTGTGTGGAAGAAAGTGCAGAACACTAGTATGCTAGAATAAGCTCAGTGAAACTAAGCTCATGGGACCAAATTTAATTAAAGATTCTGAGGAGAAAGTAAAGATCATTAGGAATAGATTGAAGGTAGCTTCAGATAGACAGAAGTCCTATGTTGATACTAAGAGGAAAGATATAGAGTTTAAAGTGGGGGATAAGGTATTTCTTAAGGTTTTAACTTAGAAAAAGGTGTTACATTTTGGCAAGAAAGGGAAGCTAAGTCCAAGGTTTATTGGGCTGTATAAAGTGACAAAACATGTAGGACTAGTAGCCTACAGACTAGCACTACCACTAGAACTCCAGTAGATCCATGATGTATTCCATGTTTCTATGCTCAAAAGATCCTATCAGTAGGAGAGGTTGAGGTGAGACCGGATTTATAATATGAAGAAGAACCTATTAGAATCCTAACCAAAAAGGTCAAGGAGTTGAGAAATAAGACAATACCACTGGTGAAGGTAGCTTAGAAGCAACATGGAATGGAAGAAGCAACTTAGAAGTCAAAAGCTCAGATGTGCAAGTGATACCCATATTTATTTGAACCAAGTAATGTCAAGGATGACATTTATTTTAAGAGGGAAGTAATGTAATGACTTGAAAATCCCAATTTTTATGAATAATACTTTCCTGGGAAGAATAGTGTTCCCAAGACTCAAGGTGCACTAAAGTTATTGGATGAAAGCATTAATCATAATATAATTAGGCAAAGTGTGAAATCAATTAGAAGTCATTTGATAGGTAAAAAATGCTAAGAAAGATTTTACGGCAATGTCTTATGAATAGTGACCAAGGTAAAGCTTAACCATAAATTAGTTTCAAAGTTACTTAGATAATTTTGAAACTTATACGACATGATATTAAAAAATTCCAATGAGTTTAATGGCACTAGAATCAAAATTTTTAGAGGTCAAAAAGTATTTTATTTGAATATCAAGACGTGTAAAAATGGTATTTTAATTCGATTTTTGAGCTCTAATTTTTAGAGTATGTGAGACCCAATTAATTTAATTTTAAGAGGTTGAATGAGAGAAAAGGAGTTAAAATAGGGGAAAAATTAAATAATTCAATAAAAAATAATTTTCACATAGTATAAATATGGTCAAATTTTCAGTATTTTGGTGAAACTTTAAAAAAATCACTCTCTCACCTCTCTCTCTCTCTCTATCTAACGGCTTTAAGGAGGAGTTTTTCTCTATTTCTTTAAGCTTTCCATCATTTTAAGCCATCGATCTCCATAATCAAATGAATATGCATCCTTCTTAAAATCTCTAGATGCATAATTAAGTGGTATACTTGAGGAAAATGGAGAAAAATACCTAAAAATGGGTTAGGTGAATAGTATCTTTTTTTGTTCGAGTAAGAACTTTTGAAAATTGAGATTTTTTTCCTTAATCAGTAGGTGCCCAAGAGCCCAAAAAAATGTGGTCATTTGTTATTTTTGGATATCGTATGATTTTATACAAATTTTCTAAAATCAAATCTATAATGAGTTGTTGCCACAATAGAGTGGGGTCATGATAATGGCAAAGTAAAAGTTTAGTCAGGCCTTGTATGGTTTTTTTAGCATGCTAGGTATGTGTAATAAATCTAATTTGTGCAATTGAGGTAAAGCTTTAACTTATACATAATGTATATATGCAAGTGTAGGTAATTGAGGAAATACATATGTAAATGATAACTTGACATGCATATTATGACCTTGTGGTAAGGTGCAATATATATGTATGTAAATGTTGGAATAAAATGTGTAAGTGTGTGTGTTTGAGCATGTCGACCAAATGGCTAAGAGGTATATGTGTGTGTTATGTTGTGATATGTATGAAAATAAGCATGTATTGTTATAGGTTAATGTTTTATGATTCTTGATTATATGGCATGATAAATTAGGAAGGAAACATAACATGTAATAAGTGATTATGGGCTATAGTTGAATGGTCATTAGAGTATGCCTATGAATATATGTCAACTAATGTATGTGATTAAGTATAAATTAATGCTTATTATGCCTTGGCCGAAAGGGCCCATTAATTTGAGCATGATTATAGCTTAGCAAAAATGATGAAATTGTGATTTGAAATATGTTTGAAATGTGAGTGTGTACATATATTGGCTAAAATAGCCTAATTTCTTTAAATGAATTTATAAGCCTTGATATGAGCATGAAATTATGGCATATGCTTACTAATGGATAAATGAACACTTTGATGCAAATTTGTGAATGAAAGCATAATATGGAAAATGCAAGGCATGTGTAAATAATTAATACACATGATTTTTTGCTTAATACTAAAATAAGGGAAATGAATTAATTTCCCTACCAAAATCAAATTAATATGATATTTGCATTGAAAATGAATTATTAAGTAAATGATGATGAGGAAATTATTCAAATATGAAATTAGCCTATATAAGTAACAACCTAGAGATGGATAGGTTAACCAATCAATTAGAGATAGATAGCAGCTGCTAGCCACATTGGTGCTTGATTTTGGTTATAGGTCCACTTATAGTCTGACCCAAAAACCTGCTTTAATGATTTTGGATTTCTATATGGGCGCAGCCACTATTTAGGTCCCATGGGGCCACTACACGGGTCTATGCTAGTGTAGCAGCCGTTTAGGTACTATGGGCCCACTACATAGAATGATCTTATTATCCATAGGTTTTATGTGCTTATTTATATGGGCAAAATAAAAATAATTGTATACTCTTAATTAAAGTAAACTTGATAAAATTACACAGTACATAATTTTAATTATGTGAATAAATGAATATTGATTAGAATACAATAATAGCATTATTTTACTTATGATTGGCTTATAAATGTACTTATAAGTGTAAAATAATATTTGCACTATTTATGCTCATCAGTGGTATGTATATATTATGATGCTTTTGAGCATGTTATTTCTTTTATATTAAATGGTGTACACACATATGGCATGAATTATGTTATATTTGTTGTAATGATGTTTGATACCAATATATAATATTAGCATGAATATGCATAAATGACTACATGCAATAATTATTTCGATTAAATCACTAAGCAATTTGGTTAAAGCATCATTTTGTTTGTGATGGGTAGGTAAGGAGAACAATTGAACCTAAGCCTCGGGACATCTAGATCAACAAGAGAAAGATCTTTATTTCGATATATTTTGTTGTTGGAATTAAGAAGGATCTTTATTTTGGTATATTTTGTTATTGCAATTAAGTTATGAAATATGTAGACAATAGAAAAGTGCACTCTTATGTTAGATGTATTTATTCTTAGGCCTAAGCCATATCATGTTGTATTTTGTAAGCTATAAATGGTTTGTGACTGTGTTTTAAAATATTTTTAAGTTAATGTATATATGACTGATGTCTCTTCTTGAGGTTGAGACTATGTACTACTGAATGATGTTTGGAGTGATTAGATGAATCACGGAGTTATGGAATGAATGGGAAAAATTTATAGAAGTGTTTTTCTTATTTATAGGTTACTGTTCAAAATTTTGGATAGTGCTTGGTACAGCCGTTACACTACCAAAATTTTGGCATGATGATTCCTAATTTTGAATATGTAACTTGATTTTTGAAAGATTTTTGGAAACCCATTTTAGTATGTGATTTCATACTCAATAAAATGTTTTAAATAATGTTAAAGTATAAGTTGAGGTTAGATAATATGTTTTATGCACGCACCTTAGTTGGGTACGACGACCAGATCGAGTAAAGGGTGTCATATTTAGTGGTATTAGAGCTTTGATTTAGGCGTTCCTAGGCAATATAAGAGTGTTGTAGGAGTCAAGTCTATGTATAGCATAATTTAATGATACCGAGGCTTATTAGTTATTTTTGTACCTACTATTAATATAAGTGCTCAACGAGTGGAAGACGAAGGATAAGCTTCTATGTCTATGGGACAGTAGTATGATAGATTGGTGTTTGTGTCTGGGAGTGTTGCTAGATAGGCATCATCAGTAGCCCAGGGTTCACCTACCTTTGTACAAGAGATGCTGCAATTGTTGAGATAGGCTATAGTGGCTGCTCTACCATCAGCACCACAGTAGCAAGAAATTGCCTTGGCTATGTAAAAGACTTACTTAGAGAGTCAAGAGAATAGGAGTTAAAGATTTCAAGGGAAAGGGTGAAGTGGGTCCTAAGATAGTTGAGTTTTGGCTAGATCGTAAAGAGAAAATAATAAAGCAGATGTGCTGTACACCAGTTGAGAAAGTGATTTATGCCATCTCCTTACTTCAAGAGGAAGCCTTAAAATGGTGGGATAATTTGACATAATATAATTTAGAAGAGGAGCTGTCTTGGGACTTTTTCCTAGATAAGGTTTACAAGAAGTATATACCTGAGGATTATTTAGATGATTGTAGGCAACAATTTATAGACCTCAGATAGGAGCAGAAGTCTATGGTGGAGTATGAGAAGGACTTTTCCATGCTTAGCCATTATGCTAAGGACACTATCACTACAAAGGTTGATAAGTGTAAGTGATTCGAGAAAGGGTTACATGTGGAGATCAAGTCTCAAGTAGTTCCCATGAAGATCAGAAGCTTTAATTAGTTAGTGTTAGTGTGTTATTCGATAGAGAAGATGCAAAAAGAGAAGCAAGAATACTATCAGAAGAGGAAATCTTTTGGTCCTGAAGTATCCAGCTTTGCTCAGTAGACAAGCAAGAGATTTCGGGGTAATCAATATGGGGCACTGCAATAATCACATAAATAGGGTCAATATCAGAAGACAACCTAGGGAAATCAGTACAAGGGTAAGACTGGTCAACAGTCACAAGTAGCCAGTACACCTAGTTCCATAGCTAGAGGTGGTTAGATTCCTCAATGTTTGAATGTTGGTGGAAGAAGTCAGGGACATACTTTGAGTATGGTTCATCGGATCATTACCGCACGGATTGCCCCAAAAGAGCTGAGGTAGACATGGATCCATACAAATTTCCATCAGAGGACAGATGGGAGATTGAAAAGATAAGCCAGAGGGAGCTCAGGGGGACAGAGTAAAGTCTAGAGCTGAGCACAGAGCTTCTATAATGCTCGTGAAATACCGTTTCATGAATAATACTTTTAAAGCCATGAATAGTGTTCTCGAAGGTGTGGGGCACTGTACAATGGCTTTAAAG
>CANXYI010813767.1:0-11264 GCA_948208565.1 Hura crepitans | reverse complement strand
TCATTTGTTGGTCCCTTTAATTTCTGCCTATTTATTGTCAGTGGATTCATAATATTTACCTTGTCTTGTAATTTGTTTCTTCAACACTTTATTAATCTTGCAGCTCTATTTTCTAGTTCAATTTCGAAATTAAATCAATTTATCATTTTTTCTTCCTTACCAAATATTTATTTATATTATGTTCAGGTCAATGGGACACAATTATTAGTTCATTTCATCCGGTTGTATTTTTGGATAGTTATGAGTCATTTTTATTTTTTCTAAACAGTTATAGGCCTTTTTACGTAAATGTTACTATTCATTTGGTAATTCCTCCCACTAATTACCTAGTCAATTCCACTATTCCTTCACCTCAAACCATTATGCCTTAAATTATTCTACACCATCCAACATTAAGTTTATCTTAACATACCTAGCTATCATTTTTAACCTAAATTCTTAAACACACATCTCAATTAAACTCTTAAACTTTCACATAACATTTTACACTATACTTATTATATGCCATGTCTCCACATGCCATTTTCCCATACATCATCTCCACATCATAATTTATCATCATTTTACCAATAACCATGCAATTATTTCCACATCCCATACCACTCCCATGTTATACATCATGTTACCATTTTAAGATCTCATGCCTTTATGCCATACACCTAAACACATACCATGACATACATGACATACACTCGGTCATATGTGTATCACATGCTTACACATACCTTTCACATCCAACTCACGTCCATATCATCTTATATCCTCTAATTATGCATTCTAGCATGCATAACACATCCACAACCACCACTTATGCCTACACAACCACCACTTTCATACACACACACATAACTTCAATCCTATATTTCTCTAACATACAAAGCATGTTTCAGTTAAATTAACTTACAGTGGGCTCCCAGTCATGTCGAAGCCATTCTAGAACCACCAATTCCATCTTCCTCCACCATTCTCCACCATTTCTCAATATGCCATATTAGGGTTCCTCTTTTAAAAATTCCTACAAAATTACACATAGCTCTAAATTGAAATCTCTTTTCATAGATGACATCTACACCTCAAATACTCTTTAAAAAAAATGATAAACCTTGGAAGAAACCACTTACCCACCAAAAGTGCACTATTTATTAAGTGCTCACATCTCTATTTCTAGGCATCCTTTTCCATTTTTGTCAGTTGGATGAGCTTCTGGGCATCATGGAGGTTAAAATCCATATAAAAATGATGGTATTTTAGGGTGAGAGGAGAGAGAAAGAGGCAAAAATAGAGGAGAGAGGCCATAGTGGATGGCGTTGGCCACTTTGTGGTTTGGGACGAAGATGACTTTCTTCCATCCTATGCACACACACATGTTCCCTCATATGTATTAGTGAGGTGTGTGGCCCCGATTGCACCACTTGTTGATCAGACGACCCAAATTAAGTCTATTTTCTTTTAAATTTTGAAAATTCCAAATAATTTCTTTAGACCTCTAAAAATCATGATTCTAGTTCCAAAAATCCTCAATTATATCCATTAAGGGTCCTACAAAATTTTAGGTCAAAATTCCTCCGAGAGTTAAGGTTACTATTCATCCATGTAATTCAAAAACTTTGAAAAAATATTAAATGATCTCAGAATATTAAAATTCCTTCTCCAATAAACTCGTTGGAATTTTTGAGCTTTAAGGTATGTTATTTTTGGGTCTTTCTGGGCACTTCTCGGAGCTGTCTTAGCACAACCCCAACTAAGGTCACTATTCATTAGCTCTCGGCCCGAAATGATTTATAGGTTCTACTAAAATTTTTAATTCACTCTTTTTCATAACTTTCTGGTCTGTCAAAGTTCGGTTGACCAAAACCCTTTTAGCTACTATGTGGCCTTTCAATACCCTGAACGTCACTGGATTAGGTTTAGGAGTATTTTTCACAAAACGATGATTTTTTTTAGGTGTTACAATTCTTCCCCTCTTAACAAATTTTGTCTTTAAAATTTTTTGTAGCAGCATGGTTAGTTACTTCCACATTCCATTTCTATACTTATATTATTTTTCCTTCTTATTAGGTTTAGACCTTCGTATCTAACTGTATATAATCTTCTACAGGTGCATCTTGATATTTTATTAAGCAAATTTCCCTTTCTCGGATTGCTCTCAATATGGGTGGAGCTCCCGCAGCGTGCTTGCAATACTATCACATCGGATTCTGTCATCCTTCTAGTATTAGGGAATATTAAGTAGTGTACTTTCATTACCTCTGCTATTCCCACACTCTGTTCCCAGTTAGAACACAGAGTACTATAGAAAGAAGTGTTCTCATATACTCACCCTTACTTTAATGTCCTTTATCTCATCCACACTATTCACACCGTCTCATTATTGAGTACTAATCCTTAATACCATCTTGGCATTACAAGGTAATATCCTTACTTAACTTTCTTTCAGTGATCGTTCTTATTTGAGGTTTTCTTTAGGACTTTTAGGTACTAAGTTATACCTTATTCCTTCTTGTTTCATCAATATTATCCCCAGTTCACTTTGTCATAATTCACCTAGAATGACTTCCTAGCTCATCTTAAATGTAAGCCACATGGCTTTTCCCCCCATCCTTTCTTTCATTTAATTATTTAACCACACTTTCATCCTTTAAATATTTAAAGACATCTTGATCTCTAAATTCCTTTCAAGTACTTAGTAGTTTCTCTACTCCATCTTTCTTATGGAGGTTTTGGATTTACTAACCACGTGATCCATTTCCCCTCTTAAGTTCAAGGGGTAGGTTACCTGCCTACATTCACTATGAACTATTAACATACCTTTCATTACTTCATTCTCGCTATATCCTCATAAGGTTCTTACCTTGGTACTTCTAACCTTTCCTACACTCACCTATTCATATCAACACTAACCTCTATTCTTTTTCTACTCATGGTTTTATTATTACACCCTTTCTATTACCACCACATTATCTCTCTCTTTTCCTCTTAACTTTGTCAAGTCCTTTTTATATTAGGGCTATTATCATACCATGATTGATTTTTACAACACATGCATAGAGTTTTCATTATGAAAAAAATGTCATGTATAATGCAATTATGCAAATGTCAAGATGTAACCTAAGTTACATAATGCAATGCTCGGGCTCAGTAATAAATGCATCAAAGAAAAGCAATAGTCCTCATCCTCAGGGACCTTGATAGCCGGTTCCTATCCTCAGTTCTATCCTAACTCTTACTATGATGTGTCCTGTGACTTAATCCCGCTAAACATTTGTATTTCACTTCTATTCATCTCTACCTTCACTAGTCCTACTTTTCTACCTAACTCTCATATTTTCTGTACTCCATAATATGGGTATCCCATGCTTTGGCCCCATAACTTTCCATACCCTTCAAAAGTTGATAACATCTGCTTCAGCCTACATCAAGACTATAGGCAACTAAATTGGCTTATTCATGGCTTAATCCATTTCCCATTATAACTTCCTAAAGGCATTCAACCTTACTATCTATAACACCCCACCACCATTCCTTATTGATAGCCTTTGGGTACACCCCACTCTTTCCATCTCTTAAGGCTCCCTCACTTCTTTTTTGTTCTTATTAACTTCCTTGCAGCATCATTTGCCTCTCAATTGATACTCAAGTTTCTAGAAAAGTATACTAACTCCTCGTTACCTATTATCTATTCTTTATTCCTAATACTTAGCTAGTCTTCACCTTTCTTTTCTTATTAGGAGTCTCATTCATCTCATAATCATCTTATGATCATCATTCGATATGCAGGGGTACTATGCTTTCTTCTTCCAAATGTTTTTATTCTTTGTTTGCTAGATTAACCTTGCCATTCCATTCCTACCATCCACTGAGCCTGCTACTCCTCGTTAGAGCATTATTGCTCTCTCATGTCATCATTAATAGCATCAGCAACCTCAACTTAGAAGGAAGAGGGTTATGCAAAGTCATAACACCATTACTTTTGCCCACTAGTTTCTTTTCTAAGAAATCCATATAGTCATTTCACTAACTATTTATCAACAATCTTTGCTTACCAGTAGTGTCGCAGTTGTCCACATCCAAAAATTCCTAAGGCACTCATGCATTACTGCCTAGGACCGTTTAAACCCGCTCTGATACCACTAAATGTAACACCTCCTGCCCATACCTAAAGGAAAGAGGCAAAGAGCGCTACGTCCTGTGAGGTTACCTATCTTTGGTTTTTTCCAGGGGCTTTTCATTTAACTTCTACTCATGTTCATCCTATTCAGTGTGAAAAATTTATTTAATGGATTTAGTGATCTGTGGTAAACCTCCCAGGCATATGACACTCACAGGCTTGATCTTAATGCCAAATATAAGCCTAGGCTGTTACTATAGCTAAGAGCTCGCTAGATACACTATAGGCTAACACACTAACTATCTAGACATCATATAACTTAACTACCTATAGTAATAAGCATGAGTGCCTTCATTTACTTAAGCATTATGATTCAATAAGATGACATCATACTTAGACAATCTTCGATTACACTAATGGTTGTCCTCACCATACCACCTAACTCTGTCGCCTGCTTATCGGATAACCAATACACTGAGTATACACTCAGTGGTGAATTTAACCAAACACACAAATTGCAAACACAATTATGCACACAATCAATTCCTAATGTCATCTACTTATTACCCAAGTGTTCCTATTAAAATTCCCTGTCATTTCCACTCCCTCTTAAAGCAATAGTTTGAGACTACTTATTATCTTGCCTATATTTCATCATTTGGACCATTAAACTAGGTTTTTTGATGCTATTTTATCTTTGCTTACTTATGATTTATATTAGTACACCTCTATGCCATTAACTTTTCTAATACTTAAGTTACTTGATTTAAACAGTTCATCAACTTATTCTTATCATTATTTGATCAGTCTACCCAATTAAACCCTTTTCATTCTATAGGTGGAGGGTACTATATGCCTTACTTTAATTAGGTAATTCTATCAAGGTTTGTTTAGGAAAGTCTCACTTTTATTCACTTTCTATGATTTACCTACTTTTGTATGCTTTTATTTTCCATCACAATTCCATTAGTCTTTTCCTTCCTTCAGGATTCCTACTAAGGTTATATATGTTTATTAAGTCTCTTCTTATAATTTATTTCTTTCTTCTCATTAACTTTGTTCATAGGCTATCTCAATTATGATAATTAAGGTATTAGTCCTTTTATTAATGTCAGTAAATCTAGTCAAGTTCTTTAATTATTTCATTTATACCTTCAAGGTTTAGGAAGAACTCCCAAATACTGGATAACGGGAATCACGTTGTGTAGTGGCCCCTATTTTGGGCCTCGATAACTGCACTTACTCGGTCTAAGAACCAGATGGATACCATAATGTATAGTGGCCCACATTTTGGACCTTAGTGTCTATACATACCCTTAGTCAGATAGTAAGGATTAGTTCCTGAGAACCTCTCAATATCAAAAAGGCAAATAGCAGGGATTAGTCTATGGACCGCCCAACATCTGTAAAGGGGATAGCAGGGACCAGCCTCGTGAGACCCCCCAATATCCCAATATGTATATCATCGCAAGCAATACATCTGGTGGATAGTAGGGATTAGCCCTGTAAGACCTCCCACTATCCACAAGTGGGTAGCAGGGATTAGTCCATAGACCTCCCAATACCCAAAGCGTGCAGGCTCAAATTAAAAGCTTAGCGGCTGCACCCGCTATGCATAAGCTAAAATCTATTCAGACTCAACCTCTAGTAGCTGCTAATCCCTAGTTGACCAGTCAACCTATCCAGTGTATGCTCACCTAGTAACCCATACTCCACATTATTTATTTTCACAAACATTGTTTTTATTACTTGGGATATCTAAAACATAATATATTATCTTTATTTAGTCAACTCGCTTAATTTATAATTTAAGTTATCCATTCAATATCCTTCTAGTTTCACAAGTTCCCATATTTTTAACTCAAGTTTCATTTTATATATTAATATCATTCGATTCTTTTTTATCTTGCCTTTACATCTTGTTCTAATTCTTTTCTCCTACCATAGTATGCCTATTATCCCTTACCCTCATTTATCTCAAAATAACTTACCCTTTGGTTTTGTATTATCTCTTTCTTTTATTACATTACAATAGCTTAGTTTCCTAGATTTAGTAATTTACCCTTTTTATTCTTTTAATCATACAAATGTTTTATTACTTGTAATGGTTGATATTTTGCTCAATATATCTTTATAGAATTCTTTATAATAATTATACCCTATAAATATACCTAATACTCTATTAATTACCCTCCATTTTATACGTGGATTCCATAAAATTATCATTTGTTGGTCCCTTCAATTTCTACCTATTTATTGTTGGTGCATTCACAATATTTACCTTATCTTGTAATTTGTTTCTTCAGCACTTTAGTAATCTTGCAGCTCTATTTTCTAGTTCGATTTCGAAATTAAATCAATTTATCATTTTTTCTTCCTTACCAAATATTTATTTAAATTATGTTCAGGTCAATAGGACACAGTTATTAATTCATTTCATCCGGTTGTATTTTTGGACAGTTGTGGGTCATTTTTATTTTTTCTAAATAGTTACAGGCCTTTTTATGTAAATGTTAATATTCATTTGGTAATTCCTCCCACTAATCTCCTAGTCAATTCCACTCTTCCTTCTCCTCAAACCATTATGCCCTAAAGTATTCTACACCATCTAACATTAAGTTTATTTTAACTTACCTAGCCATCATTTCTAACTTAAATTCTTAAACACCAAATCTCAATTAAACTCTTAAACTTTCACCTAACATTTTACACTATACTTATTATATGCCATGTCCCCACATGCCATTTTCCCATACATCATCTCCACATCATAATTTATCATTATTTTACCCATAACCATGCAATTATTTCCACATCCCATACCACTTCCATGTTATACATCATGTTACCATCCTAAGATCTCATGCCTTTATGCCATACAGCCATACACATACCATGACATACATGACATACACTCGATCATACATGTATCATATGCTTACATATACCTTTCACATCTAACTCACATCCATATCATTTTATATCCTCTAATTACACATCCTAACATGCATAACACATCCACATCACCATACATGCCTACACAACCACCACTTCCATACACACACACATAACTTCAATCCTACATTTCTCTAACATACAAAGCATGTTTTAGTTAAATTCACTTACAATGGGCTCTGAGTCATGTCAAAGCCATTTTAGAACCACAAATTCCATCTTCCTTCACCATTCTCCAACATTTCTCAATAGGCCATATTCGGGTTCCTCCTTTAAAATTTTTTACAAAATTACATATAACTCCAAATTGAAATCTCTTTTCATTGATGACATCTACACCTCAAATACTTTCTATGAAAAGTGATAAACCTTGGAAGAAACCACTTACCCACCAAAAGTGCACTATTCATCAAGTGATCACATCTTTGTTTCTAGGCATCCTTTTCCACTTTTGTTAGTTGGATGAGCTTCTGGGTATTATAGATGTTAAAATCCATATAAAAATGATGGGATTTTAGGGTGAGAAGAGAGAGAAAGAGGGAAAAATAGAGGAGAGAGGCCATAGTGGATGGCATCGGCCACTTTATGGTTTGGGAGGAAGATGACTTCCTTCCATCGTATGCACACACACATGTTCCCTCATATGTATTAGTGAGGTGTGTGGCCCTAATCTCACCACTTGTCGATCGGACGATCCAAATTAATTCTATTTTCTTTTGAATTTTGAAAATTCTAAATAATTTCTCTAGACCTCCAAAAATCATGATTTTAGTTCCAAAAATCCTCGATTATATCCATTAAGGGTCCCACAAAATTTCAGGTCAAAACTCCCCCAGGGCTAGGGTTACTATTCACCCGCGTAATTTAAAAATTTTGAAAAAAATATCAAACGACCTCATAATATTAAAATTCCTTCTCCAAGAGACCCATTGGAATTTTTGAGGTTCAATGTATGATATTTTTGGGTATGTCTGGGCACTTCCCAGAGCTATCTCGGCACAACCCCAATTAAGGTCACTATTCATTAGCTCTTGGCCCGAAATTATTTATTAGTTTTACTAAAATTTTTAATTCACTCTTTTTCATCACTTTCTAGTCGGTCAAAGTTCGGTTGACCAAAATTCATTTGGCTACTATGTGTCCTTTCAATACCTTGAATATTACTAGATTAGGCTCAAAAGTATTTTTCACAAAACGATGATTTTTTTTAAGTGTTACAATGCTTCCCCTCTTAAGAAATTTCACCCTTAAAATTTTCTATAATGGCATCATTAGTTACTTCCACATTCCATTTCTATACTTCTGTTCTTTTTCCTTTTTATTTAGTTTAGACCTTCGTATCCAACTGTATATAATCTTCTGCAGGTGCATCTTTATCTTTTATTAAGCAAGTTTCCCTTTTTTAGATTACTCTCGGTATGGGTGGAACTCTCCTAACGTGCTTTCAATACTATCACATCGGATTTTGTCATCTTTCTAGTATTAGGGAATATTAAGTTGTGTACTTTCATTACCTCCCCTATTCCCACACTCTGTTCCCAGTTAGAACACAGAGTACTATAGAAGGAAGTGTTGTTATATACTTACCCTTACTTCAATGTCCTTTATCTCATCCACATTGTTCACACCGTCTCGTTATTGAGTATTGATCCTTAATACCATTTTGGCATTACTAGGTAATATCCTTGCTTAACTTTCCTTCAGTGATCTTTCTCATTTGAGGTTTTCTCTAGGATTTTTAGGTACTAAGTTATACCTTCTTCCTTCTTGTTCATCAATATTTTCCCCAGTTCACTTTGTCATAATTCACTTGCATAAGTCAAAAATTTCAAAAAAATATCAAACGATATTGAAATATTAAAATTTCTTCTCCAATAGACTCATTAGAGTCTTTGAGCTTTAGGATATGATATTTTCAGGTCCGTTCGAGCACTTCTCGGAGTTGTCCTGGCACAATGCCAACTAATGTCACTATTCATTAGCTCTTGGCCTGAAATGATTTATTAGTTCTGCTAAAATTTTTAATTCACTCTTTTTCATCACTTTCTGGTCGATTAAAGTTTGATTGACCAAAACCCCTTTTGGCTATTATGTGGCCCTTCAATACCCTGAACATCACGAAATTAGGCTGAGGAGTATTTTTCACAAAACGATGTTTTTTTTTCAGGCATTACATTACATCCATTTTAAATAGGCTATTGTATGTCACTTAAAGAGTAAAAACTATTATTTTATTTTTTATACTTAAAGTTGCCAATCAATTTATTATATTGAGTATCATTTTATCATGGTCGTCATATATATAGAATATATATTTATATATCTTGAAATTGCTTTTAACTAGTGTAACATCTCCTACTGGATTCTTGAAGAAATCCAATAGGTGGTGCACTTCTCACCAGGTCACCCATCCTGACTTCTCGCACTATCATTTGTTTAACTTTCACTTACACTGCACTAATCAATTCTATCTGACTCCAAACTTAGTCCTGTCTATTTCTATATTCCATTCAGGTTCATAATATCATGTTCATACAATTACAAAGCGATTTCAACACATTTAAGCATTTTCTAAAAAATTTGGCCACACAACTGCTGTCTGGGTCACTATCCCAAACTTTTTCAACCTGTAAAATGCTTTTATCGCAAGTAATCACATCTCCTGGACCCTTCTAGTCCCCCAGATATCAACCTATCATCATCATCATCATCTATCACATAGCAATCATAGGCCTAAGGCCACAGTCAAGAAATCACATAGAGCCTCAGGCTCACAAACTATACACATAAGGCATATATACACAAAAAGATTAACCATAGATTAATTACAACATAATTTGTCTGTATATATACAAATTAACCCTGTGTCCCTTTATACATCACACCTATTTTCTCTACCTAA
This sequence comes from Hura crepitans, assembly GCA_948208565.1. Taxonomy (NCBI): domain Eukaryota; kingdom Viridiplantae; phylum Streptophyta; class Magnoliopsida; order Malpighiales; family Euphorbiaceae; genus Hura; species Hura crepitans. The sequence goes on along the minus strand of CANXYI010813767.1, from coordinate 1,299 downwards.
GTACATAGAGTGCAAAAGCTATATAGATATATATTATCAACCTTCTCAAAAATTGACCTTTGAACTCTCTACACGTTTTTTGAGGTGACGTCTTTGTTTTTGGTACCTGCGCATCAAAATAGGTACGCTAAGTATAAAATACTCGATGGTGAATTCAAACATTTAAAACATGTCCAACAGTTTATCCATATATGATATTCCTATTCTCATTTAGTTCCAATATCTAAGTTGACCCTAGAGTACTAACATACAAATTTACCATTTTACCTCGGGTGTTTCTATCTGTAAATTACTCAGTTAATCATTACAACTCAAATAAATTATGTTTTGGGTCATTATTAATCATTTTATGCATAAACTACACCATTTTAAGCTTTTACACACTCTTAGTGGAAAATTACTAAAATGCCCCTATGTTATATTTCATAGTCACCAATTTTATTAATCTTATTTAATTGCTTCTGTTGGCCCATCTAAGGAGACAATCCTGATAGACACTGGATCTAGAGGGAAAATAAACTAGTGTAGTGATCCACATATTGGACACTGACCGTTGCACCGGCCTGAAAAATATGTCATAGCACCTAAAGTGCGAATGATAAGATCTAGTCTGCCTAGTAGATTAGCTTGTTTAGTCGGCTAGTACAGTGATCCTCTGGGACCTTGGCCACTATACCGGCCTTATTTAAAGATTAAAGATGTAACGTCCGCCGGTCGACGTCTTATGAACAGTGCATTCGGAACCCGATTGATGTTTCCCATAGTGCGGGTCATCATTCGAGACCGATGACTGGTATATTGTTCATAAAACTTTGAGGGGCCTGAAAGGGGTCAAAATGAAGGAATTAAAATTTTTAGTAGAACCAATAATTACTTTTAGGTTATAAACTATCAATTTCAGAGATAAAAATATTTTGAGACCTGGACAGTTAGAGACTCGGGAATGTGCCCGGATGGTCTCAAAAATACCATACCCTGAACCTCAAAAATTCTATTTAGTATGTTGGAAAAGGAATTGGAATTTTCTGAGGTCATCTGGTATTTTTTCAGAATATTTTATTCGCACTATGAATAGTGCCAAAAAGTCAACAGTTGACTTTTGGGCTAAAATTTCACATGGACCTTAGTGACATTGATTTAGGAATTTTAAAACTGAAATGGAAATATTTGGAGCACTGTAGAATATATTATGAATTTTCGAAGTTGAAAACCGGACCGAGAGAAACAGTGATTTTTAAAATGGTGGAATTTTGGGCTGAAATTTTACAAGGGCCTTAATGGCAATAAATGAGAATTTTT